>APFE031019265.1:161555-190196 GCA_000404065.3 Pinus taeda
AAAGGTAAGTGCTGCAAAGTAATAATTGACAGTGGAAGCACTGACAATCTTGTTTCTATAGAGATGGTGGACAAGCTCAGACTAGCAAAGACCATGCACCCACTCCTTACAAGGTAGCATGGTTACAGAAGGGACATCAGATTATTGTGACTGAACAATGCAAGGTGGAGATACAAATTGGTACATATAAAGATGTGATATTATGTGATGTAATGCCCATGGATGTATGCCATGTATTGCTGGGAAGACTTGGCAATTTGATCGGAAATCTATTCATGATGGGAGGAGAAACACTTATACCCGGGAGAAGGATGGAACTAAACATACATTGTTGCCATTGAAGGACGACGCTGACAAAGGAACACCTGGAAGTAGTATTATGCTGATAAGCGGAAAGGAGCTGCTACAGGAGGTAGTGAAAAATGAGGAGTTTCATTTCGCTATTGTGGGAAGACCAACAGTAATTTTAACTTCCACAAACTTGGATGATTTTCCTAAAGGAGTTAAAATTCTGTTAGATGATTTTGCTGATTATTGTGGATGAGTTGCCAAATGCATTACCACCGATCAGGAGTATTAGTTATCATATTGACCTAATACCACGAGCAAGTTTCCCCAATAAAGCAGCATACAGATTAACTCCTCAAGCGAAGACATAAGTTGGAAGGCAAGTGCAAGAGCTGATGGATAAGGGGCTAATCAGAGAAAGTCTTAGTCCATGTGCTGTACCAACAGTACTCAGTCCAAAGAAAGGAGGAGAATAGTGTGTGTGCACAGATTCCAGAGCCATCAACAAGATCACAATTAGGTATAGATTTCCTTTACCACGCATGGATGATTTAATGGACTATTTGAGTGGATCAAAATACTTTACTAAAATAGATTTGAAGAGTGGATGTCATCAAATAAGAATCCGAGAAGCCAATGAGTGGAAAAATGCATTTAAAACAAATAGTGGGTTGTATGAGTGGTTAGTGATGCCTTTTCAACTCACTAATGCACCTAGCACATTCATGATATTAATGAATGAAGTCTTGAAGGAGTACGCAGGCAAGTTTGTTATTGTTTATCTTGATGATATTCTAGTTTTTAGTAAAAGTAAATAAGAACATTTAGAGCATCTTAAGTTGGTTCTAAGAACTCTGCAGAAAGAGAAACTACTGATAAATCTGAAGAAATGTAGTTTCATGAAGGAAGAACTGGTTTACTTGGGATCTGTAGTTTCTAAAGAAGGCTTGAAAATGGATCCAGAGAAAGTCCAAGCAATTTAGAACTGGCCTACTCCCAAAAATATATTTGAGGTAAGAAGCTTCCATGGTCTTGCAAGTTGTTATAGAAAGTTTATGAAAAGATTTATTCAAATTTGTACACCTATTCTTGAAACAATCAAGGAGATCAATCAGGCATTCAAGTGGATAGAAGCAGTAGACATAAATTTTAATTGGCTAAAGATGAAAATCACAGAGGAACCAATTTTGGCTTTACCTGATTTTGAGAAAGTCTTTCAAGTAGAAATAGATGCTAGTGGAGTTGTAGTTGGAGCAGTTCTGAGTCAGGAGAAAAGACCGATAGCATACATCAGTGAGAAATTGAATGATGCAAAGAAGAAATATTCTTCTTATGATAAAGAGTTTTATGCTATTGTGCAGGCCTTAAAGAAATGAAGACATTATTTGCTGGCAAAGGAATTCATATTGTATTCAGACAATCATGCCTTACAGTTCATCAATAACTAGTCGAAGTTGAATAAAAAACATGCCAATTGGGTAGAATTTTTACAAAGCTTTACTTTTGTAATAAAGCACAAGAGTGATATGTCAAATAAAGTAGTAGATGCATTGAGCAAGGTAATTTTTATTGTGCAATAATTCAAGGTGGGTGTTGTAGTATTTGAGGAAATGATTGAAATGTACAAGGATGATGCAGATTTCAAAGATATCTATACAACAGTTCAGATTCGAATGAGTCATAACAGAAGTTAGTGGTTGGACTATCTCATTCAAGGTGTCCTATTGTTTAAAAGCAATAAGTTTTGTATTCCCAAATGTTCCATGAGGGAAAACATAATAAAGGAGAAACATAGTGGAGGATTATCTTGTCACTTTGGACAAGATAAAACCTTTGCTCAGGTGAATGCTTTTTATTATTGGCCAAAAATGCAGACCAATGTCAATAAGTTTGTTGAGAAATGTAGGATATGTCAACATGTAAAAGGAAGGAGTCAGAATGCAAGATTGTATCAACCATTATCAATACCAAACCGATGGTGGGATGAAGTTAGCATGGATTTTGTTATGGGATTACCAAAAACCTAGAGATGGAATGATTCTATTTATGTTGTGGTAGATAGATTTTCCAAAATGGCACATTTCATTTCATGTAGGAAGACTAGTGATGCAACACACATAGCTAATTTATTCTTTTCATAAATTGTAAGATTACATGGGTTACCTGTAAGTATTGTATCTGATAGAGATACAAAGTTTGTAGGGCATTTTTGAAGGACTCTTTGGAAGAAACTAGGAGCCAACCTCAGTTTTAGTTTAGAATACCATCCTCAAACAGATGGACAGATCAAAGTAGTAAGTAGGAGCTTGGGGAATATATTTAGGAGTTTAGTTTATCAAAATCCTAAGCAGTGATATTTTTCACTAGCTTAGGCTGAGTTTGCTTATAATGATACTCTAAACCGAAGTACTAGAATGAGTCCATTTCATATTGTTTTTGGAATGAATCTAAGAGGTGTGTATGATCTCAAGGATTTAAGTAAATAGGAGACCAAAAGTGAAAAAGTTGAAGAGTTTCCAGAAGAAATGCAGAGACTACAGGAAGAAGTGAAAGGAAAATTATAGGAAAATAGTAACAAATACAAACAAAGGGTAGATATGAAAATGAAAGAGAAAGAATTCCAAGTGGGAGATTTAGTGATGGTGTATTTGAGAAAAGAAACATTTCTTGTTAAAACTTACAATAAACTAAAAATGAAAAAGATAGGACCATGTAGAATTTTAAGAAGGTTTTTAGCTAACGCATATGAAATAGAGTTGCTAGAAGGGATTGGAATATCCAATATCTTCAATGTTGCATATTTGTATCCATACAAAGATGCAGAGACAGAGCTACATGAGAAAACTACAACAGATAAAGTTCAAACTATGAACTAGGAAGAACAAATGCCAAAGACAGCTAAGAAAGAAGTGGAAGCTATTTTGAAGAAAAGAGTATCCAAAAGAACCAAAGGACAGACTTATTTCCAATATCTAGTCAAACGGAAAGGACAACCAGTGGAAGATTCTAGCTGGTTGACAATAACAAAATTACAGAAGTATGGAGTAAGTCCTGAAAGTTTGAAGGACGATTCTTTTCTTCCCCGGGATTCTGATGCAGGAACATCTAGACTTAGCTAGCAATGTGAAAGTTTGTTCACATGTTGTGGCTAAACAAGTTGAAATTAATTAACCTGATGGGTCAAAAGGCAGTTTTACTCAGAGGATTTGATCTCTCAAGAAAATATTTGTATTTCGTTATTGTAATAGGTTATAAATTGTCTTATTTTAGGCTCAAATATGAGTTGTTAGCATAGGTGTGAGATAGAGCTAGGAATTATAATATTTGTTGTTAGATTTATTAAAAGTAGGGATTGATTTGTTAGACACAGTTAGAGTGATATGCAATTTATAAAAAGGGAGGAAAATGTAATGAAAAAAGAGAGAGAGGATTGAGGAGTGGATTTATTAGAGTGAGCGTAAGATAGTGTGTGGATTGTATTTTGAGAAAGAGGTCTTTATTTGTGTAATCAGGCCCAAGGATGAGACTCTGTAACTCTTTTATTATGAATAAATTGGTGTTGTGTGCATGATTATATATGCAGCCCGTGGATATCCTCAAATGCTTTTTTCCTCTATATTTGGACAATATTGATGCTTTCTCTATGTTTTCACACTTTACAGTAGATAACATTAAGTTAAAAGAACAATCGGGGAGTTTATTTTACCATTTTGGTTCCGCAAGAAGAAAACTCAAAATACACTCAGGATCAATGCAAAACACATTCGGATTTAGAATCCAGACTTAAAAAACTATGGACAGTGGCTTTTAAGGTTATGGGGTTTGTAGGCCCAAATCGCATCGCTTAAGTGGAGAAGAACTGGCTTGTTGAATCATCAAATTCTGAGATCATGATATAACTGGATTCGAAGTGTTATAGAGAAGGGGTGATAGTCTATTGGGTCCGCAAGCGCTACCGCATCAGTGGTTTGAAGTGGAGGAAGTTTAGATAGTGGCATTGCGATTTACGACTGGCCAATTAGCTCGTGGCTGTTAGATCACGATCTATTGTGACCGTTGGATTGTGGAAGCATTTTTCTACAGTGGACAATATTTCGGGTGCATCAAAGGTAGTAAGATGTTTGGAAGGGTCTAAAACCAATACCATTCAACCTTCAACACATAGCAAAGGCAGAAGGAAGGAAAACTGCTTTATCGGGCGGTTAACTCCCGATCTATTGTGTTATCCAAATCTCTGACGATCGTAGGATCTCATCAATACAAATCAACGGTTCCAAAGCAACAGTGCGTTGACTTTTGGTGTATGATAAGCGCGCCAAAATAAAAAGGTGAACCCCATTGTTTCACTTATTTTTAGTGCATTTTAGTTTAAAAGGAAAAACAATTGGGTTATAGATAAAAACGGGATCCATGGGGTGATTTTGTTGTTTTTGTGAGTCTGGTTCTGTGTTGCGTCATATGCTCATAGTAGATTTATACAACATTGGTCTAAGAATGCAATGCATGAATCTTCTCTATGTTGTTTCCGTCATGTTGAATATGGTTTATGTTCTTGTGGGGATTACTGGTTATGGACACAATACAACAGTAAATTTATATTTGCATACAATTAGTTTTGCACTCCCAATGGTAGACAATGAGAACAAATAAAGAATGATGAAGTGTTGTATAGGCTATACCATCTAAGTACTTGAGCTGGTAGCACCATTCTCTGAACCATGTTGCATGGGTATGCTAGGTACAAGTGTGGGAATGTTGCACACTCTATAAATCATAATATTATACCAACCTGGTAAGTTACCGAGAATTAGTGGAGAGAATGGATTGTCAGCTTGCACATATTGGCCTATATGCAAGTTGAGATTTTGTGTTTGGATAAAATTTGGTTTATGATTATTGATACAAGATACTGCCTAGAAAGGGATGCCCATGTAACTATGGGGCTAGTAATTGTCATGGAAGGTTGTACCAGGTGGTGAGTTTGCAATTACAAGTCTATCTAGGATAGGTGTAAATGAACAACAATGGTGGCAAGTTCAACTTTCTAAATAAGTATGCATGCATATTTGTAACTTGTTTGGACTTGTACAAAATTAAACAAACATATATATATATATATATATATATATATAGAGAGAGAGAGAGAGAGAGAGAGAACAATGAATGGGTCTAACTGATCTAAAA
Source organism: Pinus taeda (assembly GCA_000404065.3). Taxonomy (NCBI): domain Eukaryota; kingdom Viridiplantae; phylum Streptophyta; class Pinopsida; order Pinales; family Pinaceae; genus Pinus; species Pinus taeda. The sequence goes on from APFE031019265.1 coordinate 167,028, forward strand.
TGGATCCACATGATACCAATAAATGGTTATGCATGGTTCTAGAGGATGCATTACATATGTTAATAGAATATGACAAAGAGATGTGGTTTCATAAAATATGATGATTACAACATTTTAGTTTTATTCAAGTATGTGCAATATTTGGGTTGTTGGAACTAGACAAGGAAGGGTATGGGAACTTGATAACGAAATTATATGGTAGTAAAAATTGAAAACAACATCTTGCTTCAGAATAAAGATTAGGGGATTGAATTTTTCAATAACAACATATTTCTAAATAGAGGATAACCAATATTCTTCTTCAACATATCAATGAAATACTATGGTAGGTGAGGTAGGATCAAATGGTACAATTTTTATAGTAACTAGAGGCAATATTGCTAGTTGTAAGTGTATTATTATACTATTTCAATAGTGGTCAAAATCTTCCTACATAAATATTTCATATGGTGGTGTTCCCTCAATAGATAGGGAGATATATCAAATATTTTGATCCTTTTCTTATTGTTTAAGTCAAAGAGCAATGTTTGGCCATTGGAAAGGAAATTTTATTCCAAAATTGATAATGGCCATAAGCCAACAATATGAATTCTTCTAATGTTAATTGTATAATACCTTACAATAGTTGCAAAATACTATAGGAATACGTGGCCAAATGAACGGCGACATATAGTCTATAGAAGGGAAATATATATATATATATATATATATATATTTATATATATATATATATTATAATATATATATATTATATAATATATATATATATATATATATATTAGATGTGAATTCTAAAGACACAGTGACATGAAATCAACTATCTCTAGAAGAGGCAAGGATGCTTATGTATTTTATTCTTTTTATATTTTTAGTTTCGAAACTTTGAGCATTTGTGGGTAATTTGATTATTTGAGTTTCGATACTAACATCCTACACAATTTCTAATGAACTTATGTACGATACTTGAGTGAGGGCTTTCATTCTACGAAGGACAAATTATCCCAATGCATTATTGATACCATGAATCCCCACTAGAATGAAAAACAAAGAGTTGAAGAATGGAAACATTCTTATCAAGAAGCTTGTACAACTCTAATTGAGGATTTCTTAGGGAAGCTACAAGTCTAATTGAATGCAATATCAACCTCCTAGGGGCCAAAAGGATTGATGATATATTTGCAAGATCAAATTCCTGAAGTAATAAAATAATTGAGAGAAGTAGGTTTCATATCTATTATCTTATCAGCTTGACAACGTGGTCAATATTAATGGTAAATGTAAATAAATGAATACATTGTTTAGATAGCCCTGGTGGGATCGATCCTCCTTGGTGTTCAGTATTTCAAAATCCACTCTTCTTCCTGAATCAATAGCCTCTGCAACACAGGTCAATTAACATGTAATTTTGGTATATTGTTGGATAATGTGATGGAATCCCATGCACAACCCTGTAGAAAGTTACTTCTCTTTTCTGGAATCAATATTTGGGTGATTTTTTCTTTTATTAGTAGTTGATGAGCATATCAGACACTTGTTGTGCCAAGAATCGTTGAACAAGAATTGTCTTCAAAGTGTCAATTTGTATAGGAAAAGGAAAATTGGACTTCTTGACTGATCTGAAATCACTCGTAGATGACCTCAAAGAAATAATGAAGGTGTTACAGAATCAAGTGCTGGGGTTTGCCTATGTTATTTTATGCAACAGATCGATAAGATTGTGAAATACACAAACACTAAGATAGTAAGTGAAACACAATAAGCAAACACATAAAACACAACCAGCTTAATAAGGAGTTCACTCAATCCTCCTGGGCTACGTCTCCTGCTCGAGCCTTCAGTGGTGGCCTTTCTATTGTGTCTTAAAGTAGATTTTTTTACAATAGTGAGCTCAAATTGAGTCTCACGAATAGATGATGATTAGTAGGATTGTACTTGGATTCCCCAAGTCTCTAGAGTAGAGAGAATCGCCTTACTAAATCTTGACTTGAACTCGTCTCAGTGGTATGAGTCCAATTTGGTACTCAATACTTGACATGGATACACAGAAGAGTTGCTTGAACCTCTCAAGCCTTCTTTGGAGTTCATAGACTCTCAGACTCTCTCTATCCCTTTCTGCTCAATGTTTCCTTTGCTTTGTAGGTCAGCTCGGCTTCTCTATTCTCTGCAATTCACTTCTTTCTTGCCTCTCAGCTTTCTGCTTCTCTTTCTCTACCTCCCTTTACTCTTTGTTTGTTCGTGGCTTAAAGCCAATCTGCTCCCTGACTGTTCATTTCCGCTTCCCAGCTCTCTAGATCTCCTGCCTCTTCCTACTTGAATTCCCTTGCTCTATGTCATCATCACTATCTAACACTTCACAGAGAGGTGGCCTCTTGTTTCCTCATGAACTGAGTGCCAATTCTGTTTGAACAATCATTATTTCTGTTGCTTCAAGGTTGCCCATGAAACGGATTCCTCTGCCAGCTCATCCGTCATGCTGGACCTCAAATCTTATATGACTCAGCCTATTTCCCCGTCAAATCTAGTCATCCATCGGATGATTTCTTCGTCATTGATCTAGAGCCTCCAGATCCTACGGTCTCCATCCATATCGCACGGGTAAGTAGCATGACCTTTACGTGCGCAATGTGAGCAGTTTTCTCTCTCATCTGCTGGACAGGTGTCACCCAATGTATGGCATCAGGCGAGACTCAGTCGAACCTGCTTACCACTTGAAGCCCTTCCGATATCCTGCTGGTTTCAGCGCAAGACGCGCTTTCTGACGGAATCGGCAATTTCCGTATGGTTTTATGCTTTTGCTCGTGACCGAGCGCTTCGAGGCTTTCCTTCACTGAGGAGGACACCCTACAATATGATATGCGATTAGTGCTCTAGCACTAATCACATATCAGAAACTACCTCTGTTTTTGGATTTGACGTCCTGTTTGTCAATTGTTCCCACTGCATGGTCACCTTGGGCCAACAGTCTGCATGCTTTTATCGAGGGTCCTCGTTGTTCCGTGTTGATCAAAAATTTCCATTATTCAAACATTATTTTTGATAAGCTTCGACATCCATAATACTTTGAAACTTCAGTATGAGTTTTATAGAGTTTAGGGAACTTTAAGAGTGTTTAGGGATCTAATTTGGATCACGGCCTTCCCACTGAAAAATCTTTTGGACCATCAAAAGTTGGTTTTCAAGCATCGACTAAGTGAGAGTATAGCTATCTCACTTGTCCCATCTCTATCCACTTTGCACTGCTTGTCTTTGAACCTCGGAGTCCAATCTTGAGGTACTCAATATCTCCCCTATGCGTCGTCCTCACCTTCCTATCCAGAACTGTGTCTTCCTACAATTCATTGAGGCATTCAAGTAACAGATCATCAATAGAAGGCAATTGGCTCTGTTCTTCGGGATTTTGAATCAATGAAGGTTAAAATAATCTCAAGTTATTTGAATTAACGACTGAGTAGATGTGCATGTAAGCTGGTAAATCAAGGCGAAAAGCATTCTCACAAATTTTCTCAAGTATCTTGAAAGGTCCATACCTTATTGGCTTTAGCTTTTTACCTTCACATTGCATTTTATCTTTGCTGATATATAGCCAGACTTGATCACCAACTTGGAAACTATGCTCCATCCGATGCTTTTCATGCCTTGCCTTGTATTTGGCTTGACTCTTTTCCAGTTGTTCATGTACTGCCTGGTGAATCTCTTGGATTTGCTGAATGAACTTGGTTTCCTTGTCCACATCATTGTGTCCATCAAGTGCTATGTCTTTACCAAAGACAAAATCCAAGGGAGACCTTTGTGTGAAACCAAAACAGGTCTCAAAAGGAGATCTTTGTGTGGAAGAATGTTTTGCTTAGTCATAAGAACGATGCACATAACACAAATGTTCATCCAAAAGTTTGGGATGCTTGCTACAATAGCCTCTAAGCAACTGGATCACTGTTCTGTTGACCACTTCTATTCAGCCATCTGTCTATGGATGAAAGGTTGTGCTTTTCTTCAGTTTGGTGTCCATCAGTTCCCACAAACTTGACCAAAACTTCCCAACAAATCGGGAATCTCAATCAGATACAATGGAAGTGGGTAATCCAAAATGAACCCATACATGCTAAAAGAACAACTTTGCAGTTTGTTCAGCTGTAATTTGTTTATTACAAGGTATCAAAATGCACATTTTGTTGAACCTATCCATAGCAACATATAACTAGTCATGCCTCTTCCTAGATTTAGGCAGTCCTCCAACAAAGTCCATAGAAACACTCTCCCAAGGATGCAAAGGAATTGGTAGTGGAGTGTACAAGCCTAGTTTTCTATTGCTGGGCTTGCTTTTAGCACACATGGCACACCCTCTTACATATCTAGAAACTATCTCATTCATTTTCGGCCAATAACAAAATATTTGTAGTTGTACAACCATTTTACTTACACCAAAGTGACTTGATAATAGAAGTGTGTGCTTCTTGAATTATCTTTACTCTTTTAGTTTGTGGAATGCATAGCTTCCCACAATGATGCAAGAGTTGGTCCTTAATGTGATAATCCAATTCTTCTACTCGCTTGCCTTGACTTAAAGTTGCATATATATCTTTAAAATCTATATCTTGAGCATATTGTTCAATGTAGCTATCATGCAATACTAAATTATGCTTAAGTATGGTAGATGTATTTATAATTGGCCTAGATAACCTATCTACAACTTTATTGTGTATGCCCTTTTTATATATGATGACTAAATGACATTGTTGTAGAAAACCCATCCATTTATAGTGTCTTGCTTGCTACAACATAGTTTGGGAGTGTAGATATTGGAGTGGTTGATGATCAGTATGTATAACTATCTCTTTGCCCATTAAGTAACATTTCCACTATTTCACACTTTGTACTAATGCATACAATTCTTTATCATATGTGGGATAGTTAACTACTACATAATTAAATGTCTCAGAATGATAACATATGGGTTTACCATGTTGTATCAACACTGCTCCCATGGCATAGTCACTCACATCCGTTTGGATCTCAAATGGTCTTTGAAGATCGGGCAGTGCTAGTACTATTGCTTTTCTAATATTTTCTTTCAAGGTGTCGAAGGCTTTCTGTTGTTTGCCTCCGCATTGAAACAGCTTGTTCAATCCTATTAAAGCATGTAAGGGAGCTGCAATTAAGGAAAAGATAGAAATGAACTTTCTCCAATATTGTGCTGCTCCTATGAAGCTTCTAAATTCTATAGCAGATTTTGGTTAGGCCAGTTTACAATGATTGCCACCTTAGAGGGATCTATCTTCAATTCACCACCCCCTATTATATGTACCAAATAATTCAAAGACGTTTTGCCAACTTCACATTTTGAGAGTTTAACATAATTTTTTTCAATTTTCAAAACATCTAGTGTCTGCTTAACATGCTTTCAATGTTCTTCCCACGTTTTGTTGAATATAAGAATTTCATCTAGATATACGATAGAAAAATCATCAATAAAAGGTCTGAGTACATCATTCATTATTCTCATGAAAGTAGCAGGAGCATTAGTTAAGCCAAAAGGCATAACCAGCCACTCGTACAATCCCTACTTTGTTTTGAAAGTAGTCTTCCAAGGATCTTGTTCTGCAACTCTGACCTAATGATATCCACTATGCAAGTCTAACTTGGAGAAATAAACAACTTCCTTTAACTGATCTAATAGATCATGTACGTGAGGAAGGGGATAACGATTTTTTATTGTTATCTTATTTAGTGCTCGATAATCAATGCACATTCTCCATGAGCCATCTTTCTTTTTCACCAAAATGATTGGAGACCCATATGGTGATGTGTTAGGTCTGATGAACCCCTTCTCAAGAAACTCCTACACCTACTTCTTGATTTTTTCATTCTCTAAAGCGGATAACCTTTTATACCTGTGGCTGCAATGGTTGTTTCATCTCCTAAGTCTGACCCCAAATCTTTCTGAATCACTGCAACAATCTTCTTCTTCTTGCTCTTGAACTTCTTAGGTCTCAGCTCTAGATGCAGGATCCAACAATGCTCATCATCATGCCCATCCTTCTTACCGTGAGTGCATGAAGACTTGCTTTTTTGTTCAGTGTTGGCCTTCCTCTCTTTCCATTTCTGTTTTCTTTTCTCCTTATTCTTGCTTGCAATGGGCTTGGATGATCCCCCAACTTCTAGGTTCCCATTCTTTCCTCTAGCTTCTAGATGCGTAGCTTGAATACATACCTCATCTATACTAGTGGGATTAAACATGAGGATAGTGTGCCTCATGTAGCTGTGTAGACCACCTATGTATTTCAACAAAGTCTTAGGTTAGTCTAATGAAATTCTTAGAATGAAAGATCTTTTCCTAAATTCTTGGGTGTAACCTTGTACACTTTGCCCTTTCAACTGGCGAAGAGTTTGTCAGCTCATCATGGCTTGCTACATGTAACCTAGTGGATTAAACTACTTTTTTATTGCAGAAACAAATTCACTCCAGACGGAAAGAATCTTACCATGTTTCTTCATGTCATCCTTTCTCCTACCTTCTCGCCATACCAAAAATGTTCCTTCGAGGTGTAGGCTAGCTTGTTGAATCCTACTCTTGTCTGAGTCGATACTCTGCAATCTGCAATAAACATCAATTTTTCTGATTCAATTATCTAGCTTCTCTGCATTCAGCTTTCCATCATATATTGGTAAACCAAATTTAACATCTAATTTAAACAAAGATATCTTCTTTTTATGTTCAGGGCTATTAGGAGGTGTGAGAATATTTTCTTCTTTCCCTTTGCCTTTTGAGTGGTCATGGAGGAGAGACTCTTCTTCTCCTTTATCTTGTTTGTAGCCTGATGAATCTTCATATTTATGTTTCCTAAAGTCCCTATGCATTTCCTCTACCATGGACCTCATGGGCAGGAAAATCTATAAATTGGGGGTCTAGTCCCAATGGACTTTCTTCTGACATTTTCTTCTAAGGATAGGCTCTTCCAATTTCCGGGTTAGTTTCAACCAACTATCCTTCCCCTAATTTAAGCTTTGATCTAGTTAGCATTCAACAACAAAAATATCGAGCACAAGCTTGCCTAACCTTAACAACCATGAGCTCTAATACCACTTGATCTGAAATCACTCGTAGATGACCTCAAAGAAATAATGAAGGTATTACAGACTCAAGTGCTGGGGTGTGCCTATGTTATTTTATGCAACGGATCGATAAGATTGTGAAATACATAGACACTGAAACAGTAAGAGAAACACAGTAAGAAAACACATAAAAACACGACCAGCTTAATAAAGAGTTCACCCAATCCTCCGGGGCTATGTCTCCTAGTCCAACCTTCAGTGGTGGCCTTTCTATTGTGTCTTAAAGCAGTGTTTTTTTACAATAGTGAGCTCAAATTGAGTCTCATGAACAGATGATGGTCAGTAGGATTGTACTTGGACTCCCCAAGTCTCTAGATTACATAGACTCCCCTTACTAAATTTCAACCTCAACTAGTCTCAGTGGTATGAGTCCAATTTGGTACTCAATACCTGACAGGGATACACAGAAGAGTTGCTTGAACCTCTCAAGCCTTCTCTAGAGTTCACGCACTCTTAGACTCTCTTTGTCTTTTTCTGCTCAATGTTGTCTTTGCTTTGTAGGTCAGCTCGACTTCTCTATTCTCTTCAATTCACTTATTTCTTGCCTCTAGGCTTTCTTCTTCTCTTTCTCTACCTACCTTTACTCTTTGTCTATTCGTGGCTTAAAGACAATTTGATCCCTGAAAATTCACTTCCGCTTCCTGGCTCTCTGGATCTCCTACCTCTACCCACTTGAAATCCCCTGCTTTGCATCATCATCATTATGTAATGCTTCATAGAGAGTTGGCCACTTGTTTCCTCATGAACTGAATGCCAGTTCTCTTTGAATGGTTGTTATTTCCATTGCTGCAAGATTGCCTGCGAAACTGATTCCTCTACCAGCTCAATTGTCATACCAGACCTCAAATCTTATATGACTCAGCCTATTCGCCATCGAATATGGTCATCCATTGGATCATTTCTCTTCTGTTGATCTAGAGCCTCCAAATCCTACGGTTTCCATCCATATCACGTGAGTAAGTAGCATGACCTTTACCCGCGCGATGTGAGCAGTTTTCTCTCTGATCCGCTGGATGCGTGTCACCCAATGTATGGCATCAGGCAGGACTAAGTCAAACCCGCTTACCACCTGAATCCCTTCCAATATACTATCAGTTTTAGCGTGGGACCTTCTGACGGAATCAGTGATTTCCGTACGGCTTTATGCTTTTCCTCATGACTGAGTGCTTGGGGGCTTTGTTTCACTGAGGGGGATGCCCTGCAATATGTGATTAGCACTTTAGCACTAATCGCATATCAAAAAATACCTCTGTTTTTGGATTTGACCTCCTGTTTGTCAATTTGTGCCAGTGCACGGTCACCATGGGCCAACAGTCTATGCCCTTTGACCGAGGCTCCTCGTTGTTCTGTGCTGACCATAAATTGCCATTGTTCAGAGGTTATTTCTGATAAGCTTTGACATCCATAATACTTTGAAACTTTGGTATGAGTTTTACAGAGTTCAGGGAACTTTAACAGTGTTTAAGGATCCAATTCAGATCATTGACACTCATAAATGAAGTAGAATGCTAACAACTATCAAAATCTTACATGAATTGCATATTGTGTTAGTATTGAACACTATATACAGGTAGAAGTTCACATAAGAAACCTTGCTTCCACATATTCAAACCCCTTAGGACATGGAGCATTGATAGAAAAGAAACAAATACTAGAAAAAGGGATACAAATGGAAAATAGAAATAAAAAAATAAGGAGACAAAAAAAAGAAAAAAAAAGGACCACAAAGAGAGAAAGTGACAACAAAGAAAAGGGGCATGCAAGGAACATATAAGTGAAGAAATGGAAAGACAAAGAAGAAAAATAGTTGTAGCGATAAAGGATATGTTGGAATCATAAAAAGGAAAGGGGAAAATAGAACTATCTACAAAGGAGAACAAAGAAACAAATGAAAAGATGATATAAAATAGACTAATTATGCTAAGGAAACATAAACAGTGAGGAAATAAAAAAACATGTCCATTGATCGATGGTAGAAATCATCAATTTACAAAAATTATTTCAAAATTTTGGACTCACGCGATTGAAAAAATGCACCATGTGTAGCTTTTTCACCTGAAAGAAAGCATGCTATAGAAAAAAGGAAAGTTAGGTTTCAACCATCTTGACTTGCTTTAGTTTACAGGGCTCCAATCCTTGATAATTCAAAACCTGAAAGGAATAATGATAGGCACATTTTGTAGAGAGTGTTCCTAAAGTGACCTTCAATATCCTAACTTACTCAGCAGTTCTCTTCAAAATGTATTTAGATATTTAATCTTAAACAAAGTAAGTAATATTTGCTTCTCTGACAAAAGTAGAGCCAATCAATCTTCCATAAACATACCATTCAAGCCTATGAGGTTTATTTGTATGTTTTTGTGTGCAAAGAAGAGAAACAAAATGCATATATATCTGTTACAATTATTTCCCACGACTCTATTATCATAAAAGAGAACTCTTAAAGATACAGACCATTCTTATTTTCATACGTTTACGTGTCAAAATCTAAAAATTAATGTTGTCACTTTGAAACAAAACCAGAATCCCTTCCCCAGTAGAAGGCGATTTTAATAAAATATCCACTAATGCCCTTATGCCACCTACCTCTACAATAGAACCCTGAGCGAAAGAAAACAAAAATCATTTTCATGTTATTTGGAAAAGAGTAAGAAAACTTGTTATTGTTTGGATGATATAAAAATGAAGTGGTATTTAGTCAAACATCCTAGTTTTTCCAATCAATAATGACAAATATCATTTACATTACACTTCCAATGCATAGAATGTCCACGTAACACCATAAACATGCATAATGAAAGCATAGTGTAGACTAAAGGTGAAAATAAGGCTTCACATTTTCATTTTTAGCTTCTATTTTAAAAAATAAATAAAGAGAATGTAGTTATCACCTTTGACAATCACCTTATAAACTTATCGGAAACCCATGTATTAGGCTTCCAAAGTTCTAATTCCCACTTCCATAACAACTTATTTGGCAACATATGCATTGACTGATAAATTTTTTATGGCCTACAGAATAAAAAGATTAAATTCACTTGCAGACAACCTGATCAAACCTTTTCACATGTAATTAGAGAAATTCTAAAAAACTTTCGAACCTCACACAGCTAACAAGCACAACTAATAGTGATTATTGGTTTCATAGAATCATCCATGGAAAAGTAAATTGAGAAACTTTTGCAAAATGAGAAGTAAAAAGAGACGGAGAGGCCTATATTTTAAGAAAGTGGGTTTCATAGAATCACTCATGAACAAGTAAAATTGAGAAAGTCATGAAAATTACAGAGTACCTTTGTTGCTTATGAGTATACCCCTCTCGACGCAACTTTTCGAGATCCAATAGAATCTTGATCTCACCTCCATACATTACAACTATTTCCCTAGTAGGATAAATAGTTGTAGTCTCATCATCAATCACCATAACATTGCAAGTGCAGTGGCTGCTCTCCATAGTTCAACACACACATAAAATTTAAGCTCTCCAAAAAAGGTAACCGAAAATATGGATCTGGGGTCATATTCATGTGTGACATATCCAATACCATTAATTAAAATAGACTAAACCAGAATTGTGAATCCACCATCCACTTGATGTTTTGAGAACCTACCATGGACAAAAACCTAAGAGATGTTGCATTTGATAGTGTCATCTCATCAACATTGATGCAATCTAAGAATCCAAGCTCTGAAAGATCACGACAACGCTCGAAAAGTGCCCCAATTGTAAAGTCATCCACATCCCTTAGCCCTAAAATTCAAAGTTTCTTAAGCCTTGGGTAGCATAGAACCATGGCATATTATTGCACCAGTCATAATTTTCTCTCAAAAATCAAGCCCTAGCTGCAAGCTCTCCAACCACTTGTGTCAAGCTACTAACATGGAATGTAACATATCCATGAGGTCACGACACCCATCTACATTCATCTCCCAAAGTTCCTTCACCTCCAGGTTTATGAACATGTTCCCGACATTTTCTCCTTAGAACCACATGCTCTGTAATATTTTCGACGGAGTGATAAAGTCTAGATTGTGTGCCTTTATGCCAATAGAAATCTAGAGGCATGATAGAGAAGATAAAAACCTACATTTCCTGCAACAACATGTGAGGTTGGCCATACCCCCGTAATTTAATTAAGAAAAAAATACAACCGCGATATCATTATGAGACTCGACCAATCGACCTCCCTCTTCTCTTTCAACATGTCTATAACATTTACCTTAGCCTATAGGGCCTTTCTCCAAACCCTTTTATTTATTGTTGTTTTTCCCTTCCCACTTTCATATTTTTTCCACTATTTTTTAAATCGGATTGTCTTAATTTTTAACTTAAAAGGATTGAAATAGTTTTAAGTCTTAAACTAAAATAATTAAAATAATAACTAAAAATTTTGAGGCAATATATTATTTTTCGTCTTAAAATAATCTATAAAAGTACCCTCTTGTGTAGTATTTTTCTCACAAAAAGAGAACTTCGATTTCACTTCAGGAAGGAACTCAAAAATTAATAGTTTACATATACCCTTCCCAATCAAGGAACACATAGTCAGCCAGTAATAACTCAACCCCCAAGTGTAGCTCAGAACTCCCCTTCATAGAGAATGTAGAGTATTAAAAATAATTTTATAAAATCAACCAATAACACCTCTAAACATACTTAGTGTCTGTTGGTGCCTTCTTCTTCTTCAACACCGAAGTGTAATGTTGTAATTTGAATGATCTTGCTCCAATACTAGCTAAGTTGTAGTCTCAACACCACAACTAGCAATGAGAATGAGGGTTTCCAAAAATATAGTAAATTTCTTAAGAGCTCTCCAAAATTCTAATTTTCAAGTGCGAAAATGCAAGAATGAGGAGAGACTCCTCATTTTCCCCTCTTTATAAGTCACTTGACTCTTTTTCCACCTTTTTACCAATTATTTTAATAAAGTCGCTTTAGTGGGTTTTTTCACTTTTTAATTTAAAAGTGATTTTTCACTTTTACAAGGTTTTCTCCTAGCCAAATTTCATTCCCTTGACTAGTTTCTAGTCCTAGCCTATAGGAACTTAACTAGTTTGGTAGAATCATCCAGTTAAGTCTCCTAAGAAAATGGGAACATTACCAAAACATATGTTATTTTGAAACACGGATCAAGGTAATTAGAAAAAAAAAAGTCTAAAGTCTAATAAAAAAAACCTCCAAATCTAAGAAAAAAAAACTTTTCATTCCAAAAAGAGGGAAAATATCATCTACCCCCACCCAAAATTACTGACTAAAACTCATGGAGGGTTTCTCCACCTGATACTAGACATATTTTCAATAATGATAAGAAGAAAAGGTGTTTAGTTAAGCTAACCCATTTTCATCTTTTAAATGTTGACATTCATTTTTTTGGTTTGAACCTTTACTTTTATTTACTGTTTTTACTAAACATCACCAATCTCCTTTATCGACCAATATGTTAAAGCATTAATTAGTTGAAATATCTTGGATCAATGAACCTATGGGAACTCTTCTATCCATAAGGTAATGTAGTAAGCTATGATTCTCCATTTTCGGTAAAATGAATGGATTTTTGCTGTGAAAAAGCGATGTTGAATGTATAATAAGTCATGTAATTATTCTGATAGGTGTCTTTGTTATTGGATTTGGGAACTATAATATTTATCCTAATTACAGGAACATGTTAATCTAGCGTATTTGTATTGTGAGATGAAATTTCACAACACTAAATTCTTTAACTTCCTTGCATATCGAAATCAAGTTTTTAAACCCTATTTAAAATCATTTTACGAAATTTAGATGAAAAATTTATTGTGCCTATTGTTTATCAACATATATAGAGAAATGAGTTTTTTCCCTTGGCTTGAGGGCAAGGGCGAGCAACTAAACCTAGTTACTCAGCCCCTGTTTCATTCCTCATTTCTCCTCCCCCCACGAGTTTTCTACTGCATGTGATGGTTGCTTTCCTCAAGGTTTGGTTTTTTGGTGGAATTCCACACGGGATAAAGCTCATTAGGGCTCTATTTCATGTGTTCTCTGGTCAAATCTATTCCTTGGCCACCTTCTCATTGTCTACGAGGTTTCTCATGGATACTTTTTCTATCCTCTGTGGCCTTCCTACCACTGCGAAGGATTTTGTTTTGGTTCGTGGGAGGTGTGCCTTAGGATGGGGCCATCTTCTGCAACATCCTCCTCAATGAATCATTGAGGGGATGGGGTTATAAACACTCTTTCATGGCTCTTCACATTCTCTCAGTGGTTTCTGACCATGGTCTAGGGCCCATGGTCTACATTATGGGTTGTCATGGCCTTCTTTGTTAATTTCGAGCCCTTCTTTTATAGTCTCGCTACTGTTGGCGGGTTGCTTTTTATTTTCTTCTTGGGGACTATGGAGGGCCTGCATGCCACTCATTTTCTAACTCTTTTTCTTGAATGTCTGTGGCATGTGTGCCATATCTTAGATTAATATGCTTGCTTTTTGTGATATTTTATCTTGATGGGCCTGTGTGCGAGTGTTTAAATAAAGCATTGGGTTTTTTTTATATCGGCTTTTTCCAACTCCCACTTATAGTTTAGGTTTGTGAAATACATGTTTTCCATAATTCCATAGATACTCTTGTGTTTAAAAATTGTAAATTTTATTCTTTGATCATTATAATAAAAATTACATATTTTTTCTATGAAAAAAATAAACATGTATGAGGATTAGAGCAAATGAATTAAAAAAAACACGTGCATTAAATGTATCATTTCATTACATTAGTCTAGGGGAAGTGGATCAAAGAGGCACAAATGACTAAATGGTTTTCTCCAGCTTGTGAAACATGGTGTATAGACTAATGGCCACATTGAGTATTTGTAAAACATTATGCATGTAGTTATGAAACACTTTGGCATCGACATTCTTCCCCACTCATGGAACAAATTCCTTCAATTCAGTAAGCCAAATTGAATCATTATGGTTTCAGAATGGGGTCTCGTATACCATGACAAGTTCAAGATCCTATGTCTCCAGCTTTGTACAAGGAGCAAAGGGACATATTTTATATACTTAACCATTGTATCACCCTACTATTCTGTTGGCATCTTACAACCAATCTGATTGATGCATTTAGGTATAGTAAGCCTGTAATATGAGACCGCTTGTAATAAGAGAACCATAGAGCTTGAAAATTCAGCTCAGGCACAGATACAGGCACATTTACTAATTGAACTCCCAAGAATATCCATTATTTTATAAGATCATTTAATCTTGGAGTAACTGTTTCTCTGTGATATTTTGAAAATTTTATTATGAATCGAGCTTCATGTAACATATTTTTTTATAAATCATGATCAAAATTACAGTCACCTTGTCTCAAACAGAATTGAAATTCAATTGTCTATAGCTAAACATACCTAAAAGGAATTACAATATCCTGAAACAATATACTAGGGTGTTATGCTCTTAACCTGCAAGACGATACCAGAATACTAAATATGCGAAGAAATATACCTAGAACATAGAACAATGAGAAATAACATCAAGTATTTTATTATTCAGAAAGCAATGTTCACTTGCCTCTTTGAGGGAGCAACCTCTAATAAAGCTGAGCTCAATTACAAAATAAGACATGATGCTTCTCGAGGGGAGTCCCTATCCTTTATACAGGATTCATACATGCAATACCGTGGGGCAATACCATGGTTCTTATTAATACCATCTATCTAATACCATGGCCCATTTGCAACTAACTGTGGTCCCTTCATTAAATGCAGGTTAACCACTTACAATTATTAATATGGACTTTATTGACTCTTTACTTAACTATAACTATGACTCAATCCTATTACATGAATAAGGGGGTTAGGGTTGGACCCTAACATGCCCTCCCCCAAAAGAATAGCCTTGTCCTCAAGGCTGAAGCTGCGGAAACTGCTGAAGTATAGGGGTTGGTTCCCAAGTTGCATCTTTTGGGAAGGTGTCTTTCCACTTGACGATGACTTCCTTGATCGTGCAGCCACACAGGTGTCGTTCGCGTGTGTCAAGAACCTGTTCAGTTTGGATCCAAATTGACCCTTTGTCATCCACTTTAGGTAGACAGGTTTGAATTCTGCAATGGCTCCCAATCACTTTCTTGAGGCATGAGACGTGGAAGACTGGATGGATTTTTGTAGTGGGTGGCAAAGCTATCTTGTAGGTGACTTCTCCAATTCGTTGAAGTACTTGATACGGTCTGTAGAATTTTGGAGATAATTTCCAACAACCCTTGTCTTTGAGTGATTTTTGCTTATATGGTTGGAGCCTCAAAAATACCTGATCCCCTTCTTGAAATTGGTGTTCTGAGTGATGTTGATCTGCCTGTTGCTTCATGCGGTTTTGGGCTTGATGAATATTCTCTCTAAGGTAGGCTAGCATGTTGTGTAGTTCTATAGGAGTTGATCCACTGCTTGTACCGTCAAGCATCCCTTGATATAAGAAGTAGGGGAAGGAGGGAGTTGATCATAAACTACTTCTTATGGAGTCATTTTGGTGGTGGCATGATAGTTGGTGTTATACCACCATTCGACTAGAGGTAACCACTATACCCAGAGATGTTACTTTTCTGAAGTGAAACACCTAAGGTAGGTCTCCACACATTTGTTGACTGCTTCATTTTGACCATCAGTTTGTGGATGTTAGGAAGTACTGAGTTGTAGTTGTGTACCTTGTAGTGGGAAGAGTTCCTGCCAAAAGTTACTGGTGAAGATCAGGTCACGATCAGACATAATGGCAGTGGGCATGCCATGCAATTTGAAGATCTGATCCATGAAAGATTGAGCGACCAAAGTCAGTGTAAAGCGGTGGGGTAGGGTGCAAAAATGAGCATACTTAGAAATTTCGTCCACAACCACCATGATGATTGACTTGTTTCCGGACTTTGGGAGACCCATAATGAAATCCATAGAAACCTCCATCTAGATTGAGCCCAAGATGGGAAATGGCTGTAATGTGCCTGGGGATTTGACTATTTCTCCTTTGTGGCATTGATAGACATTGCATTCAACTACAAAAGTAAGAATGTCCTTTTCCATGCCTATCCAAAAAAATGATCTTCGAGTGCGAGCATACGTCTTTTGAAAGCCTGAATGTCCTGTAGTGGGAGATGAGTGCAACTTCGCCAAAATGCGGCTTTTGAGGGTGGATGTTGGTGCTATTACTACTCTGTCCTTGTAGCGAAGAATCTCATCCTACCATGAGTAGCCCGCTGTTGAATTTGGATCCATTTGCAATTGTTTAATGAGTTGGGAGAGCCAGCGATGTGAAAACCGTTCCTTGTGAGCCTATTCAATCCATTTTCGAATGGGAAGGGAAATTGTGAGCAGGGTACTCTCCTCCTCAAATTGGCGGGATAACGCATCTGCTACAATATTTTCACGGCCTTTCTTGTAAATTATCTCATAATCATATCCCAACATTTTTGCAAGCCATTTATTTTGTTGTGGTGAGGATAGGTGTTGCTCCAAAAAATATTTAAGGCTTTGATGGTCTGTGCAGATTTGGAAATGTCACCCCAATAAGTATGGTCGCCAAGTATCTACTGCATGTAAGATGGCCATCATCTCCGTCTCATAGGTAGATTGTCGCAGATTCTTCGCACATAGTTGTTGGCTCGTGAAGGCCAAGGGTCGACCTTCCTAGATTAAGACCACCCCAATACCCATACCAGAAGCATCACATTCAATCACAAACAATTTGGTGAAGTCATGTAGTGCTAAGGCTGGAGTGGAACACATGGCATGTTTGAGAGCTGTAAAGGCCTGTTGTGCTTCATCATTCCAGAGGAATGATTTTTTCTTGACGAATTGAGTGAGGGGCCTAGCAATGCAACCATGATTGCAGACAAATTTGTGATAGTAGCCTGTGAGACCCAAAAATCCTCTCAAGGTCTTTGGTTGAGGCCAATCCTACATTTCCTGGATCTTTTTGGGGTCCACCTTAACACCTTCACGCTCCACAATGTGGCCCAAATACTCAACTTCTTCCATGCCAAAAGAGCACTTGGACATCTAGACAAATAACTTATGATTTCGGAGTAGTTGCAAGAGAAAATCCACATGCTGAAGATATGTGGCCCAGGTGCGACTGTAAATGAGGATGTCATCAAAGAAAACAAGGACACATTTTCTGAGATATGGTTTGAGCAAGTGGTTCATAAGGCTCTGAAAAGTGGTTGGGGCATTACAAAGACCAAATGGCATGACCAGGAACTCATAATGGCCTTCATGAGTTCAGAAAACAGTCTTTGGAATGTCTACTTCTTTCATGCGAATTTGGTGGTAGTCCGAGCGAAGGTGGAGCTTAGTAAAGAATTGAGCCCCATTTAGTTCATCTGGAAAATCATCGACAACTGGGATGGGAAATTTATCTTTGATCATCAACTTATTGAGGGCCTTGAAGTCCAATGGACACATATGCCATTCCCCATCTTTCTTGAGCAATGTGACCACCGACGATGAATAAGGACTAATGCTGGGACGAATGATGCCTGCTTCAAAGAGTTCCTTGATTATTTTTTAAATTTCATTCTTTTGGGAAAACAGATATCTATATGGGCACACATTTGGTGGTTGGTCCCCGAGGACCAAAGTAATGATATGATCATGTTCCCCTCTCGACAGTGGAAGCTCATCAGGCTTGTCAAAGACTGGCAGATGGTTGTTTAAGATCTGTTGCATCTCAGGATGAATATGAAGAGAATTTGGTTTGAAGGCTTGGATGGCATTAAATTGGGCTATACCTCCATGGAGGCCATTTTTTAACAATTTTTCCATTTGATTTGAGCTAATGATAGAGGGAGCTCCTACCTGGAGTCTGCAGAGGGTATGTGTGCGGTTGTTCTGCTTAAAGCTCATATATAACTCCTAGAAATCCAATGTGATTGGGCCAAGTGTGTGAAGCCATTCAACACCTAGGACAATGTCGCACCCTCCCATGTGTATGGAAAACATGTGGGTCTTTAACTCATAATCCCCCATTTGAAGTTTGACATTTTCACAATGGCCTTCACATTTCATGGTCCCCCCCCCATTAGCAATTTGGACCTGCAAGTTAGAAACTACTCGGACAAAGCAATGCACTACTTCCGTGACTCTTTGATGGATAAAATTATGTGTACTACCACTACCAATCAAGACTACTACTGGGTGATGCTTAATAAAACCTCTGATTTTGAGAGTTTGGAGAGAAGAAATCCCTACCAAAGCATGCAACAAGATAACTGGTTCTTCAGGAACATTGTCCTACTGATTGTCCTCTTCTTCCTCCTCTGGTTCCTCAAGTGGTGGGGCTTCCTCCGATGAACTGTGATTAGTAGCATCAATTTGAAAGAATTTGGGCTCCTTGCATTTATGCCCAGGGGATTATTTCTCATCACATTAGTAACACAATCCTTGCTTTCTTCTTTCTGCCATTTCTGTTGGTTACACTTTTTGAACCTTGAGAGTTTGGGTAGTGCTTTGAGCCTGTGTGGGGCAACCCTTGGTGATGAAATTTGGGCGATTGGACTGGGCCCCTAACACATGTTCTACTTCACGAGCTATCCTACAAGCATGCAACCATGAGCTAGGGTGGTGCAGTCGGACATGGGCTTATATGGTTTCTTTGAGACCACTGACAAAACATTCCATGTAGAACTCATTGTGTAGACCTCTAGTGTGGAAAGCTAAGGCTTCAAATGCTGGAATATATGTGTTCATTGTTCTTGTCTATCGAAGCTTAGTGAGATGACCCAAAAAATCAGATTCATGGTCAAAGCAATTCGTAAGAGACTTTTTGAATGTTTGTGAAGTCAACGGCCTTCCATAGCAACGTTGATGCCATTGCCACCATTGCCATCTTTCATTGTCCAAGTTCATGATACCCACACTAAGTTGAGTTGCATCATCCAGGATGTAATTTGGTGTGAAATATTGCTCCATTTGTGCTATCCATGCGGCCGAGTGAGAGATATCAAATTTATACATGTCTAGATTGGGTGGTCGCGGATGGGATTGTTGGTGGGTGCCAAAGAGGTGAAGAGACTGGCTAGACTTGCCCTCCATGTTTTCATTGCTAATATATGCCTCCACACGTTCCTCCACCTTGCCCTTAAAGAGTGTTTCATTTAAGTTCTTCAGCTGAAAAATGACATCATTCAATTGTGATTCAAGTTTTTTAATCCTCGCATTGGCCATTGCTTGAGCTCTAGTTTGTACCATGCACTAATCTGATGTACTTGAAATTTGGGACCGCCCGAAATTTTTGGCACTAAATATTGAATGGTACCACCTTGCTTAGCTCGTCGACCTGATCCTTATGGGCTAAGTCACCAATAAGCGTCCCGGGGGGTCTCAGTTTTTTTTTTTTTACTCTAAATGGAGTTTTCCTTCTTTCTTAGGAATACTGTAGTAGCCGAATCCTAGAAATGTCAATGCTACCCAAAGTCTTGCGAAAATCACGCCTACGTATAGGAACCCACACAGTTAGTCAGATCTAATTGTTGTGATGCCTACAAAGCCCAATCTGCTAGATCTGGATGGTGGATCTAATGGATCTGAGAGATCTGAATGGTTGATCTAATAGATCTGATGGATCTAAATGGCTGATCTGATAG
Source organism: Pinus taeda (assembly GCA_000404065.3). Lineage (NCBI taxonomy): Eukaryota > Viridiplantae > Streptophyta > Pinopsida > Pinales > Pinaceae > Pinus > Pinus taeda. Next base: position 186,735 of record APFE031019265.1, read on the forward strand.
ATCTAAATGGTGGAACTGATTGTTGTTGCTATGACAAAACCCCAGCTGTGAGATCTGATCTGGCAAAGTTTATGCATGATCCTGAGATAGAGAAGGGAACTACGGTCTCCATGAGTTTCAAGAGCTACAAATCGCAATATACATAAGGGTCTAACAATAGTACTCGGCCCAATTTTTTAGGGCACTAACCAAGGAGGATTAACCGTACCCTTACACGTACAAATCGACTACCTTATCATACACGGAAGTAATCTCTCTGAGTGTTGTTCTCAGTGTACTGTAGTAGCAAGAAGGCCGATAGTTTATCTATGGTGAGGTTTCAAGGGAGCTAGGGGGCTTCAGATATACCCAGAGGGTACTTGGAAGACAGTTTGTGCGGTTCTGTCTAATGCGCTACTACTCAAATGGGTACCCACAGGGGTTACAAGGGAGTCCAACAAGTGTGACCACCTCTTGTATTTCCTGTGTGTATGCCTCCCCAAATCTACAGGTTTATGCGCTCAAGGATAGATCCCGTGGTTTAAAGACGTCGGAACATGTCTCTAGCCAAAAAAAAAATCCTAAAAATTGGAGATCCCACCGGCCCTGGAAAACGCTTTGATACCATTTGTTATGCTCTTAACCTGCAAGATGATACCATATTACCGAATATGAAAAGAAATATACCCAGAACATAGAACAATGACAAATAACAACAAGTATTTTATTACTCAGAAAGCAATGTTCACTTGCCTCTTTGAGGGGGTAACCTCCGATAGAGCTAAGCTCAATTACAAAATAAGACACGATGCTCCTCGAGGGGAGTCTCTATCCTTTATATAGGATTCATACATGCAATACCATGGGGCAGTACCATGGTTATTATTAATACCATCTATTTAATACCATGGCCCATTTGCAACTAACTGTGGTCCCTTCATTATATTCAGGTCAACCACTTAAAATTATTAAAATGGTCTTTATTGACCCTTTACTTAACTACAACTATGACTCGATCCTATTACATAAATAAGGGGTTTAGGGTTGGACCCTTACATAGAGTGCCAATATATTCTTTAAGTGGGTGGTATAGATAGAATCTTACGCTAAACTGCTCGATAGTTAGAAAATGATCGTGGGTTGAAGTTCTAACAAATTGAGGAAATCACATATGTTTGAACTCTCGAGAGTCCATTCCTTCAATGGAGATATCCACTTCATTTCTATTTAGTCTTGAGACATTATTATACCTATCATGGTGATGTATGTGGAAATCCATCCACTTAAGATTGGTTGAATCTTCTTCATACTTCTTCATTCTTCCCAACATTTAGATATATTTGTTTATATACTAATTAATCAAATAAAAATGTGATTTTATCATTCATTGTTTATATACTGGTTGATAAAATAGGAGTTTTATCATTAACCCATTCCATTTGTGATATTACCAAACATGTTATTTATTTGGTTATTGTACAAAATTGTAACAATAATACACCATATTTTGGTTTTATATTAGTGTCTACAATGGTCCACTCCATCCACTATATGTGGGTCTATTGTGTCAAAAATATCTCAAATGTCCATTTGATCTTTATGTCATAGTTGGAGGGAACATGCACTTGTCGGTAGATGCAAATTCACAAATGAAAGCACGAGGGAACCTACACTCATGGTTAGCTGCAAATTCATAATTAATGAATATATGTAGAAACAAAACAACAACTATAAAAAAAAAATAATAATAATAAATATATATATATCTCTCATATATATATAATATATATATATTTCTCTATTTCTCCTCTTCAGTTACATGTTCATTTGGTACAAAAGGGTCTTCGAATTTTAGGTGGATCTACGGGCTTTCGAATAGACCAGGATTCAACAACAGTACCTTAAGTATATCGTTCTCTTGATGGGAGTATACCATTACATTGAGGAATGAAGAGTGATATGGGAGCATATCGTTACCTTGATGAATGCAGAGTGATTCGTTATGATTAGGTTTAATGTTTACATTGAACATGTGAGTGATGGAGATGTCCCTTTTGTTTATAGTAATCTTTCCACTCATGATTAGGTTTTTATTTGGTTTAATGTTTATTGCACCCAAAGGAATTCTAAGCTTAGTATGATCCTAATGTGTAAGTATTTCTATGCTCAAAGTTAAATTTTATGTTGGTCAACATAGAAATAAAAAATTAGAAATCTAAATAATGTTTATGTTCTTCTCTCCAATAAATAATAATAATGAAAATATAAAAAATCAATGTTTGCCCCAAACAAAAAAGAATATAACCATATAAGTAAAAAAAACTACAATACAATTATCTCATGCATTTAGATAAATATTTACAATACAATTACCATCAATTTGAATGTATCATACCTTCAACAAAAATTTTTACCACATTAAAATTCCAAATTAGGTAAAATTTTAAACATCTTTACTCTTTACTAGAGCCACTACCATTTCTTAAATTAAAGTAAAAAGGTTAATTCAACACAAAGAATCCATTGCTCTAAAACCTTTTAATATTTCTTTTAATTAATTATTTGTAAAATGAATATTTGGAAGGAAAACCATATCCTATGGATATATTAAAATCTTTAAACACAAATATGTTTACACCAAAGTTGTAATATTTGAAAACATTAATTTGATGTAGTTTTATTATAAATTTTGTTATCATGACATGTAAAAAATAATCATTTAATTAATATGATATTAAGATTAAATTCTATTAATATTATGATTAAATCTAATATCAATATTAATATATCTATTAAATATTAATATATCACTAATTAACTTTTAATTATACGGATGTTAATTTAATGTAATATTAATTGTTTATATTTAATATTATTAATATATCATGATATATATTAACTCTAAAAGAAAGATTTCCATAGAGAGAGAAAAGTGGAGAGATAGGGAGTGACAAGGAAGAGAGAGAGAGTGTGTTTATGCTTGGGAGTGAGATAAAGAGACAAAGAAAGAGAGTTCGAGAGAAGTGTGGGTGGGTAGAAAAGGAGATAGAAGGAGAGAGGGAGGGAGATAAGGATATAGTTGGAGGGCAAAGAGAGAGAACGAGAGAGTTGAAGGGTGAGATAGAGGGAGGTGGGAGATAAAGGGAGAGAGAGGAAGGAAGAGAGAGAGGATGCGAGAGGGAGAAGGCGAGAGTAAGGTAGAGAGAGAGAAAGTTAAGAAGAAATACACATAGGGAGAAAGATGGAGAGAGAGGTAGAGAGGAGAAAAAGAGGGAAGAGAGATAGAATGGGGAAGAGAGGGAGAGAAAGGGAAGAGAGGGATTGAGGGGGAGGAAGAGGGAGGGAGATATAGATAGATATGAAGCAAGAGTTTGTATTTTTTGGGGATGATATAGCAATACAAAAGAGAGACACACGGAGATAGAGATATAGATGGAAGGTGAACAGAGGGAAGAAGAGAGATATAGAGAGAGGGATAGAGAG
>APFE031019265.1:190206-260164 GCA_000404065.3 Pinus taeda
GGGAGAGCGAGAGAGAGAGAGAGGGAGAGGGGGGGGGAGAGAGAGACAATGAGTAATAGGGAGAGTTATAGTGGGAGGGGGAGAGAGAGAGGAAAAGAGAGAGGGATATGGAGAGGGATAAAGAGTGTAAGTAAGGGAGGGAGAGAGAGGGAGAGGGGAAGGAACATGGAGAAGGAAAGAGAGAGAGAGAGAGGGAAAGGGGTAAAGTGATGGAAAGTGAGAGGAATATGGAGAGAAAGTGAGCATGTGGAAGAGAGAGGGAGAGGGAGTGAGAGAGGGGGCATAGAAAGGGAGGGAGAGAGTGAGAGTGAGAAAGGGAGGGAGAGGGAGAGATTGAGCAAGAGGGAGAGAGAGAGAGAGAGAGAGAGAGAGAGAGAGAGAGAGAGAGACGGGGGGAGATAAATGGATATAGAGGAAGGACGAGAGAGAGGAAGAGAGGGGGAGGGACAAATATATGGGGTTGGAAGGGGAGAGTGTGAGGGAAGAAGAAATACATAGAGAGAGAGAAGTGGAGAGAGAGAGGGGAAGTGACAAGGGAGAGATGGAGAGAGCGTGTGTATGTTTTGGGGTGAGATAGAGAGACAAGGAATGAGACATGGAGGTATATATAGATATAGATGAATGAGGGAGAAAGGGAAGAAGATTCCTTGCACTAGATAAATTGATTTTAACATACATGGTGATTTCTAATCCTATTTGATTGCTTGCACTAGATGCATTGATTTCAATGTAGATGTTGATTTTTAATGATATTTGATTTCTTGCACTAGATGCATTAATTTCAAAGTAGATGTTTATTTCTAATCCTATCTGATTGCTTGCACTAGATGCATTGATTTCAATGTAAATGGTTATTTATATTCTTATTTGACTTCTTGCAATAGATGCATTGATTTCATTGTAAATGGTGATTTATAATGATATTTGATTGCTTGCACTAGATGCACTCATTTCAATGTAGATGTTCATTTCTAATGATATTTGATTGTTTGCACTACATGCATTGATTTTAGTGTAAAGGTTGATCTCTAATACTATTTTATTGCTTGCACTAGATGCATTGATGTTAATGTAGATGTTTTCTAATTCTATTTTATTGCTTGCACTAGATGCATTGATTTCAGTGTAGATTTTGATTTCTAATTATATTTGATTACTTGCACTAGTTATATTGATTTCCGTGTAGATGTTGATTTTTTATTCACATTTTTTTTCCATTCAACACTATTACTTTTTCACTTTGCATTCAAAAATTTTATCTCATAATTTTTCATAATTAAATTTATTAGCAATATCTATCATCTCAACTGATTCACGTAACTGAGCAAATTTAAAATTAAAACTAGTGTTCAAGATATTTTTGGTAATACTTAGAGGGACACTATTAAGAATTGATTACTTGTAAAAATCTGTGATACCTGAAATTAAATGAAATAGATGTGCAATAGCAATCCTCCTATAAGTTATTGACAAGATTGTCTTCCTTCTTCGTCACCAACTAATTACTAATAGACAATTACATACACATATAAATATAACACAAAAAATGTGACATTCACAAACATTACCATCCAAATCCAAACACGTAAACACACAAACAACTCAAAGGATCCAAACACAGACACACACAAACCACTTAAAACATTCGAACACACACGAAAAAACCATTCAAGATAAGCAACATAGACTAAATTAAAGAACACAATTATACGGTCATGTCACCCAAAGAAAACATAATGTAAATTTCAAAGTATGAAGTTTATCTCAAACATATACATAATAATGGTAATCTAAAAATATGACTGCTTCCCTCAAATGGAACCAACCTAGATCCATGTAACTACGGATTTATCATGCACCAAGAGGGGGCCGAATCCCTCAAGGTGCAAACATTTCCTCAAATTCTACACACACAAAAAGAAGGTTTTTACATCGAGGGATTTGATTCCTCTCAGTGCATGATAGATCTGTAATTAGATGGATATAGGTTGGTATATAAAATTCTCTGTGATAGAGATTACGGAATCGAATAATTCAACCTATGCATATAGGAGTTAGTCGATACCCATGGATGTGAGAAACAATATTCTACTACCTACTTCATACCTCTTGGATTCCCAAATTAGCAATGGACATCAATACATAAAATACCTAGAAATCTATAATTTACTCCATACCTCGTCGATGCCCAAATTTGTAATGGACATAAACAAAAGCTAATGTAATCAAAGAGAGCATATGACTACAGACTTGATTTCTAAGGAGAATAAATTGCGTTGAAACCTTTACAGCCATTAGTCTCCTTACTAGTTGGGGTTTTTATAGTAGAGTTTTGTTGTTAATGAAATTTCATATCATTAATAACATTTAATTAAAAATATTAATATTATTAAGAACAATAAAATTGTTTATATAAATAGGATTAACAATAATATTGATAAATAATATAAATAATATTTTAATTTCTAAAAAATTAATATTATAACTATTAATAAAAAATAAAACTTAAAAATTCTATTGACTTTAACAATATTATTAACAATGTTTGTTGATGGTAGCACAATTAGTAAAAAGAATGTTGGTAAGCGCTTGTGTATCTCAGAAGTTCAATCTCCCCAGACATGCCTCACTAGGCAGACTTGAAAAAACAAACAATATGATTAACAATATTAGTGATAGTATTAATGATATTGATGTTAACATTATTAATATAGATAGTGTTAATATTAATATTGATAAATATCATTAATAATATTTTATCCTAATCATTCTAATAAAATATCGTAAAACATGGTAAAACAAACTTAACCAACATGGGCAATCACTGTCATTTGTCACCCATTCTCAACAATACACAACCTTAGTTAGCCGTAGTGAACTATGGTTAACATTGTTCAACCATATTTAACCATGGTCAACCATCATCATCACTTTCAACCTGGAAAACCGCATGGTCCGCCCATTCCTAAAGCCCAACTAAGGTCAACCAAGGTTAGAATGGTCAAACATACTCAACCAAGGTCTTTATGGATGAATATGGACAACCACTCTCAAATATGTAAAACCATGGTTAGTGATGTTGAGCCATGGGAAACCTAGGTCAACAATGGTCAATCATAGTCATCTTTGATCAACCATAGTTACCATAATAAACCCTTGAAAGCCATGGACAACTCATTGTTCACATGGCCAAAATGTTTAATATGGTCAAACATGGTCAACTTAGGTTGCCATGGTAAAACATGGTCAACCACATCGATTCATTATCAACATAGAAAACCATTATCTATCATAGAAAACAATCATCAACCATGGTAAAATTATTCAAACCATGTTCACCCATGGTGAACTTGATCAAGCTATGCTCACCCATAATCAACGTTAATAATATTAAAACTATCATGGCTTATAACACCTTGTTTTATTAATGTTGTTGTTTATGTTTGACAATATTTAAAATTCAATACTCTTAAACTTTGGGTAAACATAATCATCTATTATAATCATTGATTAACATTAATATTCAAACATGGTGAAATATATTAGTTAAACGTAGTCCACCAATGAAAACTTTTATCATCAATGTTTAGATAGTTGACCATGATCAAAGTTGGTCAACCCTATATTTACCATATTTGACAATAGTCAACATTGTTCACTCATTTCCATCCTCAATCAACGTAACTCAATCACATTCAACTATATTCAACCACGGTTGACCAAAGTCAAACATTTTCAACCTTAGTCAAATAATGTCATCCTTGGCCAATCAAAATCAAAATTAAAAGACATTTAATAATAACAATATTAATATTAATAAAATTTACTACTACTACTAGTACTACTACTACTACTAATAATAATAATAATAGTAATGTGACAATGGAATGGTATATAAATCTAACTAATGTTGCAATGTGATAAACATTGTCCCATTGCTACATTACATTGGAACTTATCCAATGTTGCAATGCGACATTAGAAAATTAGTCAACCACATTTACTAATGTTGTTGACCATGTTTGACTATGTTTGATAGTCAACACTCTCAACTTCGGTTAAACATAACATATTTTAATAATATTAACTAATATTAATAATCAAACATAGTCAATGACATTAGTTAAACATAAGCAAACATAGTCAATGACATTAGTCAAACATAAACAAACATAGTCAAACAAATTCAATCATTCGTAAAACATAATGAAGCATAATGGTCAACCAAGGTCTTTATGGTCAACCATTGAAAACCATGATCAACAATGGCCAACCATGAGTAACCCTAGTTAGCCAAGGTCAACCATGCTGAACCATGATCAACAATGGTCACCCATGATTAGCCAAAGTTATCCAAGGTCAACATGGTTAGAATGCTTGAATTCAAGCTTCTATGATCCATATCATCAGGTATAAAATATTTTTTCAGAAGAAGTCACATTAAGGATTTAGGTAGACATGTTTTGAGCTAACAAGTGTGGTTCATCATGTCCTCAAGATGAACCACACGTGTTGGTTCGAAACAAGTGAACCTAAATCTCCAATGTGACTTCTTCTAAGAAAATATTTTGTACATGATGGTTAGAATGGTTAACCAAGGTCAACTGAGGTCAACCATGGTCGACCATGATCAACCATGGTCAACAAAGATCAACCATTTTCAACAATATGAACATGGCTATAATGGTTAACCATGTTCAACCATAATAGTCAATCAAGATCTCTATGGATATAATGGTTGAACATGGTCAACCAAGCTCAACCATTTTCAACAATATCAACATGGTTATACTGCTCAACCATGTTCAACCATAATAGTCAATAAATATCTCCATCAATAGAATGGTTGAACATGGTCAACCAAGATCAACCAAGATCAATCGTAGTCAACAATGATCAACCAAGGTCAACCAAAATCAACATGGTTAAAATGGTCCAACATGGGAGGCCATGGTTGATCATGTTCTTAAGTGTTGATATATATGGTTTATAATATTAGGGTCTAATATATTATGGTCTAATATCAGGGTTTACAATATTGGGTCTAATATTAGGGTTTATACTATTGGGTTTAATATTAGGGTTTTACAATATAGGGGTTATAATACTGGGTTTAATATTTAGGTTTCTAATATTGGGTTTAATATTAAGGTTTATAATAATGGGTTTAATATTAGGCTTTATAATTTTGGGTTCATAATATTATGTTTAATATCTAGGTTTATAATATCTGGTTTACAGTTTACAGTTTACATTTTAACATCAAGATCAACATGGTTAGAATGGTCATCCATGTTCAATCATAATGATCAATTGAGATCTTTATGGTTAAAATGGTCGAATATGATCAACCAAGATCAAACATGATCAACCATGGTTAGGTAAAGTCAACCAAGATGAACATGGTCAAACATGGTTGTGTTGAAAAGTGTAACTAGGTTCGGTCTTCATAATGACATGTAATTGTGACTTTTGTAAATCATGTAAGGAAGAAAATAAAATTATTATTGTAAGGCTTGCTTCATGGGTTTCATGGGAAAGTGGTTTAATTTTAAATGGATCTTATTCGTAGCCTTAGGATTGGTCATTAAAAGTCAACGACTCTATGTAATGTATGAAGAACCCTTCTTGGGGATATAATAATGTATATGAGCCCATAAAATGTCTAGATAGCCCTCAAATGACCAGAACTAATCCACCTCTTGATGTCAGCCTCAATATGCATAAGAAACTTATGTCAGCTCAACTTATTTGGAGACACATCTATTTCAAAGGTCATGCCGGCTTAATAGATGGGAGCAACCACTATAAATAGGTGTGAAGACACCTCACATTATTATAGTTACAACTCAGAGTCCTCTGATGTTTCGGTGATAAAGAAAATTGAATAGAAGTCAGGTATCTTTGTGATTCTGATGAGAGAACAAAACTCGAGATATAGTTTTGATAACTACGGAATTTAGATCCCTCTACAGTTCGTATTAGAGTGCCAATAAAGAAGATAAGACAGTTCGTACTACATCACAGTCATACATTTTAGTGTTATAAAGGTAAGCACATGTTCATTACCACCTCAATGATTATGATTTGGTCCTCACAATGGTAGGAACTATTTCATATTTTATGATTATAGTATTGTTGTGATAAGGGTTCTATACACTTATAGAAATTGGAATACAGTTAAAAGTAATGGATAAATCTCTGTGCAAAAGTTGACTATCACCCAGAAGAAGATCTTGATTCGATGTGAAGACAGTGATAAGATCGCAACTGTAACTAAGTCTCAATTCAATGTCGGTCAAAGTGAAAGAATAGTCAATAAGAAGAAGAAGACAATAAAGAGAATTAGTGTCTTGGTTTTGGAGTCGCTAATAGGTCAAGAGTCTTGGTCTTGGTATTTGTCAATTGGAATCTCTATAAGAAGAATTTGTGCAGAATTTACTGTGAAAGAGTGAGAGGTTATTTCCCTAGCTCATAACCTACCTGTTGTGTCTCTTGTCTATTATGTTCATGCTTTTCTTATTGTTTGATGAATAAGGACAATAATAAGCTAACATGAAGAACATAATAGAAGAGCCATTAATAGAAGAGAAATCACCCAATGTTAATCCCCTATATTTCTCAACATGGTATGAAAGCTAAGTTGTCATAGTCAAGAAAAGGGCAAGTAATCAAGAGACACTCAAGGATCGAATTTCAAGAAAGGCATCGAAGCAAGATTCAAGAATATCAAAGTAAAGTCGAGATCTATTTTGGACAAGAAAAACATCGATTATAGAAGAAGGTTTACTTTCAGAAAAGTCTTTGGATTATCAATCAAGGCCAAAGCCTTATTCCTACTAAAGGGAAATAGATCTACACAACAAAGGATCTAGAAGTCTACTCTAGAAAAAGTGTTTGATCCTATAGTCATCATCAAAAGACCACAAAGGCCCTCATCAATTTATCTACAAAGAAAGTTGAAGATCACATCATCTTGAAGAGAGTCGAAATCCTAGAAGAATTTCTAATCTGCACTTCAAGAGAAGTCGAAGTACCTTGGAAGCAAGAAGGCATTGTCATCATATTGAAAATCTATGAGGAAATATCCCCATCACTATAGCAAGGATCCTCTCCTTATCTTTGTAGAATACCATTTGAGGAAACAACGAAACACCCTCATCTATCACCATCAAGAAAGGAAGCTAGATCTAAAGGCATTAACAACATACGAGGAGCAATCTCCTCTATTGAAGAAGAGCCTTTTCTTGTGGAAGAAGATAATTCAAAAGGAGAACTATACATCTTCTTGAACCACCATCAAAGTGATCAGGTTGAAGATTTCATCTTCACTTGTCAAGTAAGTATCTTTCATTCTATAATCAAATTTGGTAAAATGACTTCGTTTTGCAAGGAGATCTATATGTTGGTTGGGTCATCAAAATTCCTTGCATGGAAAAGGAGGATAGATATAGTCCTCAAAGAAAGTGGATAGAATAGAATGAAAATGGATAGACAAGCACCTAGAGAAATCTTGGGGTTGAGTTCCTGCCTTTGCTTGTAACCCTCTGAATTTCAAAAAAAATATTTGTTATGAGTCATATTATGATTTACATATTCAAGAAATTCTTCGTATCCTTTTTCAAGAAATACTCTATATCATTTTTCCAACTTTTACGCTGAAAATATGCATATTGTCACACCAATGCATTTGATTACCCATTTAACACCAAAACAGAAGGCACGGGTCTAAAAATTGTTTAGTTTGAGTTTGTGAGCAGGATGTGAAATGGTTGCAGACAATTACCAGTTTTCCAATACTTGTGAAGGGGGTTTTGAGAGTTACAGAATGTCATGTATGTAGACACACCTCCCATGGTCATAGGGGAACTCCAATTCAAAATTTCTTCTGCTCTCCAATCAGATTTCCTATATGGTTTTTCAATTGTACTCTCCCATAGTAGAACATATTTTGTATGCAAAACATAGGCGAAACTATATTGCATCACTGAAATCAGCAAGCAAACCTAATCAACATCCCACATACATGATATGCAAAGATTCCATAGTAGAGCCAATCATGTGTACATAATTTAGATGTGAAATCAAATACTAGGATTAAAAGAGATAACTACAATACCTAATCAACATCCACATACATGACATGTGAAGATTCCATAATAGATCCAATCATGTGTATAGAATTTAGATGTGAAATCAAATACTAGGATTAAAAGAAATAATTGCAATTAAATATGCAAATAATGATATTTTCTACTCAAATTTAATCTCAATAAACCAGAGTCATAGTCTAATGGCAACTAACTAATCTAGGAATGCATTAATTTAGCATGTATACATAGTGATCTTAAATCCATGAGGTGTAGGCCATTGGTTTATATGAGATTTAGTCTCCATTAGATCTCAAGTTCAAACCTCATGGGGAGGGGTTGAAGATGGGAGCTACCTATGATGGAAATAAATTATCTTCAGAGACATCCATGGTTGACCAAGTCTCACACAATATCAAAGCCACTCCTAACCCAATTGGAAGGGAGGAAGAAAAAACTATTAGCTGACATTGAGGCAACTTGTGAAGGTGATATATGGTGTATTATTGTTGCAATGGCAGGGGATGGATTTTAATTGCTGGTTGGAACAAAAGAAATTGATGCAAATCAATGTTAACTACTTATTGATAATTTTGCCCACTGAGTTCCCTGAGGTCAAGTATAACTCTTTCCTTGCTTATCAAAGAGTATTGATTCCTTTTCAATTTCAACATTCTGGATAACCAAATCCAGTTCCCTGTAATCATTGCAAAAGGGAGTCCATTATCATGTAGGGTTTGAATTGTTATTCTCCTCTTGTTGCATACTAATATTGATCATCTTGTTCAGCTTCTAAGGTTCTTAGTGGCATATCCTTTTTAGATCCTTTGACTAACACTATATCTCTCCAATCTTGCAGGAAGGTCATCAAACTCTCCCTTTTATCTGCCATGTTTGGCCAGGATTAAAATTTCAAAGGGAGTAGCCAAAGGCCTGTCTTATTTACATGAAAGGAAGTTTGTTCATGCAAATATTAATCCAAGCAACATCCTTCTAGGCTTTGGCATGGAGCCATACATAGCATATTTTGGGCTAGAAAAGCTACTGGACACTGCCAATGTCAAGTATAGTAGCTCTGCTATCCACCTAAGGAACCTTGAAGGTATATTTTTAGGGAGCAAATGCTCCACTGGCTCCTGCAATAGCCAGCAAACAACACCTGATTTGCTGAGCAGTCCAGGCACATCCAAGAACTTTGTATCTCCTTACCAGGCCCCAGAGGCATTGAAAACTCTCAAACCCAACCAAAAGTGGGATGTTTATTCCTTTGGGGTTATTTTTCTAGAGATTCTTACTGGGAAGCCACCTTCAGATAAGGATTTTGCAGCATGCGGTCAAAACTTTGTTGATGACAAGCATCGCCTTTTGCGCATCATAGATCCTACTCTTCAACCAGAGGTTGAAGGAAGGGAATAAATCTCAGTGTCTATGGGGATTGCATTGAATTGTGCTTCTGCTTCCCCTCAAAAGAGACCATCAATGAAGGATGTATTGCATTTTCTAGAAAAAATGCCATCATCCACAACCGATTAACCAATTCTTTCTTCCTATGTATCATCCTTGCTTTGACATAAGTTGGACAGAGATGAGGACTTACACCCACATTCTATATTCAACAGCTCTACTTAGACATTGTCATAACTGACATAGACACCTCTATGATTGGGACTCAGACAAACTCTGCTGTCAACTCAGCTGCTTATGAAATCTCTAGAGTCTTCTTAAAAATTTCAATATTTCTACAGCTGAGGATTGTAGCAAAACTTAGGGATCAAAATTAACTCCATGCTTATGAGACATCCGCGTTCTCACAGTTTACTTGCGGCTCATTCTCAATTTTAATGGGAAGGTGATATATGGTGTATTATTGTTGCAGTGGTAGGGGATGGATTTTAAGTGCTGGTTGGACCAAAAGAAATTGATGCAAATCAATATTGAAAATTAGATTTATTGGTTTAGCTATAGTTTTCATATACAAAGAAGAAACTACTCCTTTTTTAGGATAGAATATTTATATATACATGTTCATCTCAGCAACAAATGATAATTTATCAAAACCATGAGAATGCTACACAACTTCCTTCATAAGCCTTCTTAGGAAGACCATGAAATAAGACAAGTGACCCTGTGCTTGTATTTGTATCTTATTCTACATAACATCCTCTTACTTAGATAGAGAACAATTGGCTGAAGTATGTATATCAGTTTCTATGGAATGTTTCTGCTGTTATATATTGAACATGTCCATTATACCGTATTACTGGATTCTGCAGAGTCTATCCCTGTTTTCTCTTCTTTAGAATATATATCAACCCTTTTGTTTTGTTTCAAGGATATGTTGCAGTTTATTTCATTTCTCTTTTATCTTTAAGATGGATATTTATCTTTTTTATCACAACATTCTCTGTGGTTCATTTAAATTGGATATTTGTCATTTTGTTCACTAGGTTCTCTGTATTTTGTTATAACTAGTTATTGATAATTTTGCGCACTGAGTTCCCTGAGGTCGAGTATAACGCTTTCCTTGCTTATCAAAGAGTATTGGTTATCAAAGAGTATTGATTCCTTTTCAATTTCAAAATTCTGGATAACCAAATCCAGTTCTCTGTAATCATTGCAAAAGGGATTCCATTATCATGTAGGGTTTGAATTGTTATTCTCCTCTTGTTGCATGCTAATCTTAATCATCTTGTTCAGCTTCTAAGGTTCTTAGTGGCCTATCCTTTTCAGATCCTTTGACTAACACTATATCTCTCTAATCTTGCAGGATGGTCATCAAACTGTCCCTTTTATCTGCCATGGTTGGCCAGGATTAAAATTGCAAAGGGAGTAGCCAGAGGCCTGGCTTATTTGCATGAAAGGAAGTTTGTTCATGCAAATATTAAGCCAAGAAAGATCCTTCTCGGCTTTGACATGGAGCCAGACATAGCAGATTTTGGGCTAGAAAAACTACTGAATACTGCTAATGTCAAGTATAGTATCTTTGCTATCCACCTAAGGAACCTTGAAGGTATATTTTCAGGGAGAAAATGCTCGGCTCCCGCGATAGCTTGCAAACAATGTTTTAATTTAAAATAGAATTATCTTGGTAAATTGGTATAAGAATATTAGTAGAAAAAATCACCTAGTTATAAGCCTAAATATTGGCAAAGGCTAATTCTTCATGTGGGATAATCAATTAGCCATGTTATCTTGCTACATGATGAAAAAAAATGACCCATGGATCCTAATACTTTTTAGGGCTCTTTTTCAATTCAATAGGCTTTTCTTCTTCTTCTTCTTCGTGAGATGGTAAAGATAATGACTCAAGAATGACTCTAAGCTTACTAGATAACCAAATTCTCAACATACCTTGCAATGCATATTTGTTAAACCTCTATTATAGACCAAGACAAATGTAACAAATCAATGTACACTAGTGCATCAATATGATTGTTTTCACATAAGGCTTGATCATTAAAAGGACATTAAGGTTTGTACCTTTTGGGACAATTTCTAGTATAGTCAACATCAGAGAAAATACAAACGACCCAGAATATGAGAGAAAATACAAATGACCTAGATCCATTAAAACCTTGAAAGTTTGTTCATGAACTCTCCGAATCTGGTATAAAATGTGTACTGTATTTGAAACTTCAATTTGCCCTTAAATTAATGGGACATGAATTCCCACAAAGCAGTTCAAAAATGTGCAATTAAGTTGAGATTTCATTTTGTCATTCAATTGATGGACACTCAATATTAAATATAAGATAAATATATAGGAGTAGCATGTGAGCGTTAGATTTATAAAGAAGATTTTTTTTATTATTAATAAAAATATAGATAGTTAGTTTCATTTTAAAGGGTTATAAATATGAGTTATAAATACAAGACTTAAAAGGTTGTAAATATTTAAAGTGTTGTAAATATGAGATATTAATTATTTTTACTCAAAACCTAATAAATAGCAATTTAGCATTTTCTTTTTAATTGAGTGACTCAAATTCATGTTTCTTTAGGTTGAAGGTAAAGCCACTAAAGTGCAAAAATTGTGATGCCAATAATTAGAGGGATTGTCATCATGGGGTGATAAGAAATTTAATATTCCAAGAAGAGGAGGTAGTAGTAGATTTAAAATAGATTAGCAATGCAACAACATAAATGTTTGCAACAAATTTAGAGAGATCCACCTTGTTGAATAATGCACACACTACATGGATAATGGATTTCCTCACTTTATGCCTTACGGCGTTTTCTTTGCAACATCTGGTGCAAATGCTAGTATTAAAATTAAGGAAATTACCAGGT
This sequence comes from Pinus taeda, assembly GCA_000404065.3. Classification (NCBI taxonomy): domain Eukaryota; kingdom Viridiplantae; phylum Streptophyta; class Pinopsida; order Pinales; family Pinaceae; genus Pinus; species Pinus taeda. The sequence goes on from APFE031019265.1 coordinate 202,587, forward strand.
TTTTGTAGTTTGGAACACAAAACCGGTTACATCCTCAGATAAATTCATGTTTCACTATAGGTATATTTGCACGTTTAATGGATCTCAAGGGCTTAGATAAATAGCAGTAGGAGTGTTTTTGGAGAGGTAGCATTTATCATACGCATTAGAAGTTGTCACTTTATGGTCGCGGTTCAAGCAACGGGAAGTTGTGTTGAAAATGAAGTTACGAGGTTTGGTAAAAGGCTCAGAATGTGGAGAAATCGAAATGAGAGGATGATAGCTCTATATATGTGAGGTTATAATTTGTTTCCAGAGAGGAAGGTCATGCTTGAATTTTGGTGGTGTGGAAAAGAGTGTGAAATGAGAGAATTTTGCTTTAAATCTAGGATAGGAATAACAATTAAAAAAATGATTAATGGAGTTAAAAAAAAAAATCATGTAAATGGTTAGATGAATGTAAGCCCAGATAAGGCATGCTTATCCGAGTAAATCATTGGTAAAGTCTAAATGTCCACTTAGGTGATACGAGGACACATATGATTGGTATGATAAAGCATGTTGAGCTAGGACAACATGTGAAATTCTCAAATACCCTGATGATGACTTTGGTGGTTTGGCTAGATTTGGCTAAGGAAAACCCAAAGTCAGGTTTAAAGGGGGGATTGTTAGATGAAGTTGACCCTGCGATGGAGTTCAGCTCGTGTCAACAGTTTATGGTTAACAGTTATGGTTTTGGGCACCTGGTATTGGTGACCCATAGGAATAAGCTCATGATATTACATGTAGTTGAAGCCATTAAAAGGCTAGATGATTATCCATTGTATTGAGCCATAGTTGAGCTGTGAAAGCTCACGTTGTTGGGAAAATTGGCTGACGTGGCTGTGTTTTAGCTGAGGGCAATAATTGATCTATTGTTGTCTGGTTTTCCCCAATTGGGGTTTTCCAGGTAAATCATGGTGTACATGGTTTAAGTGTTGTTTCCTACTCGTTATATTTATTTAAATTAAAAACCTATCAATTATGAAGATTTCGAGAGCTTTATTATCTACTAGAGTATTTGGAGTACTGAATTTGTTGGATGTATTTTTATAATCATCTGATTTGTTATGCATTTTTCACTATTTGTATCAATTTCAAATCATTTTTTGATATGGTTATATATGTTCATTTTAATTATTAAGTTTTATATGCACATATTTTTCTTAGGGAAATACCATCCAACACTTTTAGCATTGCATAATAAGCCTTGTCCTCCAATTATATGAACATGGTAAATTTTCCCAACTGGGTGTTATTGCATACATTTTTTTCTTAACCTAGTGCCAACTACTCTTCTTTGAACCATCTTTTTGTCTATTGTGAAAACAAAAGGGGCATTTTTTTGTCTCCAAATTTTGCAACTAATATGTATGATTACATGTAGTTGTCTTGCAAAATCTGCATAAATGTTGTACAGGACTTGCTTAAAGAAGCTGCATTCAATGTTGTACAGGACTTGCACTAACGAAGTTGTATTCAATGTTGTACAAGACTTGCACTAAAGAAGTTGTATTCAATGTTGTACAAGACTTGCACTAAAAAAGTTGCATCCAATCCCATCGTGCTTTACTTTTTAATGTGTTTTATTTGAGTACAATGTAGACCTTCTTTGTAGTCAATTATTTATCTTTTATTTATTATTTTTTTATATCAATTATTGCTATTTTTTCGTATTATGAAAATTTTCCTTGTCGGCATTGGTGGCACCATTTAAATACTTACTACACAAATCCAGTAAATTTAAATCTAGAAATCTTGCGGTAAAAAATACATGGATCATGATGATGATGATGGTGATGGTTAATGTCCACCGAGACCAAACATTGGTCTATTGGACCTAAAGAAACAAATTATTTATTTTGATTTAAGATTTTATTCCTATGCTCAAAAAGCTTGGAGAGACGCCTCCCAAGCTCACTATAATTTTGATATTGTAAAAGGCTAGGAAGGTCAGTATTGTAACAACGATTGTGAAACTAAGATCTAATCTAGTTGTACGTGGGGCACTCTAAGAGGAAGTGGTTTTCATCCTCGATGTTCCTATTCTTACATATATGGCAGATCCTGTCCATCCATGGCGTTTTAGGAACTGCCCACCGACCTGTTTCACTATGGAACTCATGAGAATTTATTCTAATCTTTGCTATATTAATTTTCTTCTTTGAGCTAGTTAAAATAGAGAGATACTTTTGATCTTCTATGGTGGGGTTGATGACCTTCTTATAATAACTTAATTTTCTTTTAGCTGCTAAATCTTTCTCACACCACATTTTTTCTTTGAACTTCGAAGTAACAATATCTTTAATGTTATTTATGTTTTGCAATGCATCATTCTCGTTGATCTCCCAATAGTTTAACCAGGCCCTTGTGTCTTTATGCCACCCCCGATTGACCCTTAGGTGGTTTTGGCTGGAATTTAAAGCTAGCTTAGGAAGCCTATTGTTAGGACCCCACTATGTATTATTTTTGCTACATATTTTGATACCACTTACCCCTATAACCATGAATCCCAGTATCATTTTCATTCGCTTTTTCCCAAGGTATACAAAAACCTCTTCTTTATTATATGATTAATCTGTTTTGCATTTAATTCCATAATACTCTTATATTTTATTAGTTGAAGTGCATCATTGCTAATAAAAATCCAAAGGTTGCAGATAAGCATATGCGGCCGTTGCTGAAACAGCTGGCTCCGTTGCTGAAACAGCTGGCTCCGTTGCTGAAACAGCTGACCCAGTTGCTGAAACAGCCGTCAAACACGCAAATTCCGGTGGCCGAAATTTGCGATTCGGGAAGAGCCTTTCGAGGAATGATGACAGCAGTTCGAAGAAATGATTACCTGGATTATCCCGAAGATAGCATTCTTGTTATCTCTGTTGTAACAGTATTTTGTGTACGAGGAACTGAATGATCCTGTTTTGGGAAAAAGAACAGATTGAAGATTTGCTCTGATGTAAATTGTAAATGATGTCTCCTCTTTAAAAAGAGGAGACATCATCATTAGAAGGAGTCAGTCAGTCATTGTAAGAGGAGAAGAGCATACCGTGTAAAGACTGGAGCTAGTCTCCATTTATAATATATCAGCGACTTGACAGATGAATAAATTTTCTTTTTGATTGTCCTAATTTAATTCTTTCTCCCGGGGAATCTTGTGAGAAGGAAAGGGCCCGCCTTCCTCACAAGATTCGCCCATTAGTTTTTGTAATCTGTTTAAACGTTTATATGGTTGCACTTCATTTTGATCCTGTTGTTAGACATTGGTCACATCGCTTGAATACTACTCTGTTCCCTTAGCAACTGCATGTATGGAATGATTGCACTCATAGTAATTGAGATATCTGTTTCTGATTTGATTGCGTGAATGAGTGATGATTGGAGACAGGTGCTGAAGGTTCCTGCATACAGGAATAGGGTTATGTTTCCCTTAACTGTTTCATTTTATCTGCAGTGTGAATAGAACCAGAGAACAGGTGCTTAAGGTTCCTGCTTACAGGAATAGGGTCTTGATCTCTTGGGTTATAGTGTGATGTGATGTCAGGCAGCAGGTGCTGAAGTTCCTCACTAAGGAATAGGGTCCTGTTCCTGCTGTGGTTTATTGAATTCTTTCCTTTTGATTCCCCTTTGTTCGAATTATAACTGCAACAAAGGGATTATCCCCATTATAACTTAATTAGCTACAGCTTTGATTAAATGGAGTGCGAATCAGTAGATTAATGACTGTGCGTTCTTTCTTTACTACAACATTTCTTTTTGCTTTTGAAATTGAGCACATACAGTGCGAAACTACCTTTGAAATAAAAAGACTTCCTCGGGTTGATAATTTATGTGGCGCTTGAATTGGGAAACAATTAAAGCGACCAACATTTTGGCGCCGTTGCCGGGGAAGGTAATTATAGATTTCAAGAGCATTAATCTCTTCTTTTCAAATGTGCAGATTGTATGAAAGGACGAGGAAACCAGAAGAAAACTAACCCCACAAGTGGCAAAGGCTGGGGAGGACGAAAAACTTTTATTGACGAAATTGTATCAAAGGCTGAATCATCGCAAAGATTAAGTTCTCGAAAGTCAAAACTTCAGCAATCACCCCAGTCAGATTATAAGACAGAGGAAGTTGTGAGTCCTGAAAATATCGAAGAACCAGCAGTAAGTGCTGGAGAGTCAGAGGAAAGTGCTGATAAATCAGCAGAATACATTGAGGAAATAGTAGAAAGCGTTGGACGACCAGTAGAAAACATCAAAGAGCCAGTAGAAGACTCCGACGATCAAGCAAGTGCAGTAGGAGAGCCAACAATGGAAGGAGACAATGAAGGTCTCTTTGGTGGAAGACGTGTAGAGCTCGAAGGGGAAAGAAGGGATGAAAATTCCCTCTCTACCTTGGGATTTCCTATTAGTGATCTCCCTGCAGGAACAATGAAAAATATTCCATTGTCTGCTTTACCTAACTTTCATGGTTTATCCACCGAAGATCCGGATGAGTTTCTTTTCGAATTTGATATATTATGCAGAAGTTATGATTATGTTACTAACGCTCAAAAGTTGAAACTGTTTCCAGCCACCTTAAAAGGGAATGCTTTAAGATGGTTCATGAGCCTTGGAAGTCAGGTGATCACAACATGGGAACAGATGAAACGAAAATTTCTGCTTAAATATCAAGACTACTGCCGAACGAAAGAAAAGAAGGATGAACTGTTCAATATGGCACAAAAGTCGGATGAGAGTCTGGAGGACTATATAGAAAGGTTGCAGTACAATATACAGAGATCTGATCATCCAGATATAAGTAAGGAGATTAGCAAAACAATATTACTCAGAGGTTTAAGGGATGATTGTTTAAATATGTTAAACATGCTTGCCAAGGGAGATATATCCAAGGAATCCTACGATGAGATTTGTGAACTTGCTAAGAGGTGCTCTAGGGGAGCTGCAAGAAACAGAACAAGAGATTCCACCTATTCAAGAGTGCAGAAATCAGCCAATGGAGGAGCAACAAGAGCTGAAATAGGTAATTTACTTGAAGAGTTTAAAACCGAGATGTTAAGTTCTTTTGCTTCACAAATTGACACATTGCAGGTTAAGAAGAAGCAGGCCGAAGCAGAAGCAACCCTGGCTATCTTTTGCCCGAAGTGCAGAGACAAACATCCACTGAGGGAATGTCCAATGAATAAAGTACCAATCTGTACCCTCTGTGAGAAAGATCATGAGACAGAGCAATGCCCATCTCTGCCAGGAATAAAAGCAGCATTGCAGCCAACAGAAGAAGAAGCTGAAGCAGTTTACCTGCTAACACAAAGAAGACAATGGCAACCAAGAGGACAAGGTATGAACTCTAGTATGCCATTTAATCGTTGGAACAATTATTCTGCTTTTGGTCAAACAAATTACCCCCCCTCCAACCAAACAAGCTACCCTCCCTTCAACCAAATGCAATATCCATTTTTCAATTTCCCACCCATGCAGCAAATGCAAAACCCTCCCTTTATTGACCCTTCAAAGTGGACTCCTTGGCCTCCTCAGCAGCCATCTTCTTTTAACCCCTGGAATCCAAATTGGAGAAGTCAACAACTCCCGTATCCAAATCAGATGCCTCAACTACAACAAACACTCCCTCTGCCATCAAATGCCCAGCCAAATAACCAGATGAGACCCCAGCTACCTGTGCAACCAAATCCTAACCCCAATAATAAAGTTGTGCAAGTTATTGATATCCACGATCAGTCTATATTCCCCACTACTCAATGCAATGACGTCCATTTGAGATCTGGGAAAAGAGTAGGGCCTATTATTCATGATATAACTCCTCCTGATTCGGATAAAAACGAAACTGAGAAACATAAAGAAGCACAATCACCTTCTAACAAGAACGTTGAAATATCAGAACCCCCATTCCCCGAGCGTTTGGTTTTAACCAAAACAGCTGAAACACCTGCTTTTAATTTTCCAGGGGAGTTGCAAAATTTGCATATTAAAATTCCACTTTTACAAGCATTAAGAGATGTACCAATCTATGCCAGAACATTAAGGGATATTTGTGTTAAGAAACCTGGTAGGAAAATTAAAGATCCCCTTACAATACATGTGATGGAAGACCTTTCTGCATTAATGTCCGGAAAAGCTCCCCCTGTCAAATATGGTGATCCCGGCCATCCTACTGTTACAGTTCGGATTGGTAAAACAATGATCCCTCAAGTTCTGGTAGATTTAGGTGCTGCAATTAATATAATGACTCTTGAAACTTCACAATTGTTACAGCTGAATAACATAATCAGAGATACACCCACCATTTTAGAGTTAGCTGACCGTTCCACAATTAAACCTGAGGGAATTGTTGAAGATCTACTTATTTCAGTTGAATCCTGGAAATACCCAGCTGATTTTGTGATATTGCAGACTAAAACAAAGTTGGGGGGACATCCCTTAATTCTAGGAAGGCCTTGGCTGGCCACAGCTGATGCTTTTATTAGTTGCAGATCTGGTTCAACGACAATTTCAAACGGTTATGAAACAAAACAGCTCACTCTTTATCCGCAGGCCACTCCGGTAGTTAATAATGAAGATTCTATATGGATGGATTATGATGATAATGCTGTTCAGCCTATTTTAACCATAGGACAAGCTTTGACTCTTAAAGACAATACAGAGGATGAGATAATCAATAATTTCATTTGTGAACCTTCTTCTGTTATTGCTGAAACACACAATCAATTAACTGCAATTTTTGAAACTGATGCGCAAGAAAACATTGAATCTGAAAATTCATCCCAGACTTTAACCACAATTTCATCTAAAAGCATAACAGTTGAAATTGAGCCCGGCAAGACATTAAACATAAATCCTGACCTAACAGATGTTCAAAAACAGCAATTAATGAAGTTATTGCATAAATATAAGGAGGCATTTGCATGGGATTACACGGATATGAAAGGTATTTCTTCTGAATTATGCACTCATCGAATTTACATTAAAGAAGGATGCCGACCTGTGTGTCAACCCCAAAGACGAATGATCCCCAATTTACGAGAAATTGTTAAGGAAGAACTTCAAAAGTTGCTTAATGCAGGATTTATATACCCCATATCCGACAGTGAATGGGTTTCCCCTTTAGTAATTGTCCCTAAGAAAAACGGGAAATGGAGAGTATGTGTTGACTACAGAGCTTTAAACAAAGCAACCCAAAAAGACCACTTTCCTTTACCCTTCATTGATCAGGTGTTGGACAGTCTAGCAGGGAAGAAATTCTTTTCTTTCCTGGATGGATTCAGTGGGTATAATCAGATAAGAATTGCACCCCAAGACCAAGATAAGACCACATTCACCAGCCCCTGGGGAACTTTTGCCTATAGAGTTCTTCCATTCGGGCTATGTAATGCGCCAGCAACTTTTCAAAGAGCTGTTATAGGAATCTTTTCTGATATGCTGAATGATTCTATGGAAATATTTATGGATGATTTTACCCCTTATGGTGTGTCTTTTGAAGAGGCACTGCAAAATCTCGAGAAAGTACTTAAGAGATGTATACAAGCTCACCTCTCCCTAAGTACTGAAAAATGCCATATGATGATGAGCGAAGGAATAGTACTTGGACATTTCATTTCATCTCAAGGTATTCAGGTAGATCCATCTAAAATAGAAGTCATTCTGAATCTTTATGTTCCTAAAACTCAAACTGATGTGAGAAGCTTTCTAGGGCATGCTGGATACTACAGAAGATTTATTAAAGATTTCTCTAAAATAGCTTCTCCATTATTTGTCTTGCTCATGAAAAATGCTGAATTTAAATGGACTAATTCTTGTCAGAAAGCTTTTGAAGAACTCAAGCATAAGTTGTCTACTGCCCCTATTCTAAGGGGGCCTGATTGGAACCTCCCCTTCCACATATCTTCTGATGCTTCTGACATTGCAATTGGAGCGGTTTTGGGACAAGAGGAAAATCATCTTCCTTATGCTATATACTTTATCAGTAAGAACATGACCCCTGCCGAGCTTAACTATACAGTTACCGAGAAAGAATTTCTTGCAGTAGTCTATGCCATTAATAAATTCCGACACTATATTACTGGATATTCTACTTTTGTGCACACTGATCATTCAGCTATTAAATATTTAATGAACAAATCCGTCACAAATGCTAGAGTTACCAGATGGCTATTACTGTTGCAGGAATTTGACATCACAATTGTAGATCGGCCTGGTAAAGAAAATGTGGTGGCTGATTTTCTCTCCCGGTTAAAAACTGACAATGATATTCCAGTAGATGATTCTTTTCCTGACGAATATTTGTTTGCAGTCTCTGCTCACTCCCCATGGTACGCAGATATTGCTAATTATTTGGTTGCAGGAAAATTACCATCACACCTGTCATACAGAGAAAAGAGAAGAATTGTTCAACAAAGTGCCAGGTATAGCTGGATAAGCGGGTGTCTTTTCTATACTGGGCTTGATCAGGAGATCCGAAGATGCATCAGAGAAGATGAAGTGTATGACATATTGAAAGCCTGTCATGATGACCCTTGTGGAGGGCATTTCGCTGATAAGAGAACAGCACACAAAATTCTGAGGATGGGTTACTATTGGCCCTCATTATTTAAAGACGCAAAGAAATATGTAAGGGCCTGTGACAGCTGCCAAAGAATGGGTCAACCCAATCATAGAGATCAAATGCCATTAAACCCCCAGGTAATTTCTGAACCATTTGAGAGATGGGCTTTGGATTTCATAGGACCCATTAACCCCCCATCTAATCAAAGAACTTATATATTAGTCTGTACAGACTATATGACTAAATGGGTGGAGGCCAAAGCACTTATTAGAGCCAATGAAGAGGTTGTCCTAGCTTTCTTATTTGAAGAGATTTTCACTAGATTTGGAACCCCTAGAGAGCTAGTTACTGACGGAGGACCTCCATTTAATTCTCATGGTTTTAAATCTACCCTTCACAAATATCACATTCAACATAGAATGACTACACCATACCACCCCCAGGCCAATGGGCAGGTGGAAAGCACAAATAAAGTTTTAGAAGCCATTCTAACTAAGACTGTGAAGGATAATCGGAAGGATTGGTCCCAAAGGCTCCCTGAGGCATTATGGGCTTACAGAACTACTTGGAGGAATACTACAGGTTTTTCTCCCTATGAATTGGTTTATGGCAAAAATGCTATTTTTCCTGTGGAATTCGAGATTAAAACTCTAAGAACTGCTTTAGCTGTTAATCTTGATTTGACTGATGTGCAGACAGCTAGGTTGCAGCAGCTTTTGGAGTTGGATGAAAAAAGATTAGATGCCATCCATCAAACAAACATGATACAGCAACAAAGGATGAAATGGCATGACAAAATCATCAAACACAAGCAATTTCAAAAAGGTAATTGGGCCTTACTGTATGACTCTCGGTTTGAAAACTTTCAGGGTAAGCTTCGTACACGGTGGCTTGGACCATATGAAGTAGATGATGTTTTCCCAAATGGAACGGTAAGACTTTTAACAATTGATGATGCTAAAACACCTCTGCTAGTCAATGGCCATAGGCTCCGTCTATATCAACGCCCTGTTTCTAAAGAAGATTTTAAACTGCCTGCATGACTGATATTCATTATCTTTTTCTGGGGGAATCTTCTGCCCCTCACAACATTTAACTCTCTGCACTATATTTTTAATAATAGATTAAATATAGCACTAATAATCCCTGTCAAGGATTGGTATATTGTAATTGAATTTTGCAGATTCTGGAAAAGGCTCATTAAGGAGGACACATTCATCATAAGAAGACCTGAAGTCTCAAACACAGAAGCTGTTTCCATCAATATCCCTTCATTATGTCCATTATTCCATTATTCCCATTCCCACCATCCCTGAAATATTTTTCTTCAGTTAGTATTTCCCACTCCCTACTACTGAAATTACCCCCTATCAAATATTTTCCCCCCATTGGTTACGGACCTAAGTCATTTATACCATATCTCTATTTTTTTTCCCGTTGCTGAAACACCTGTTTCAGCAACGTATCGTTCATTTTTCCCGTTGCTGAAACACCTGTTTCAGCAACGTATCATTCATTTTCCCCGTTGCTGAAACACCTGTTTCAGCAACGTATCGCTCAGTTTTTTTTCCCGTTGCTAAAACGCCAGTTCAGCAACTAGTTATCATCAAAACATTATTTCTCTCCGCCATTTTATAAGCTTTTTGGTTCTCCACGACTATACTTCAGATCTTTTATGTGAAAAATTATTCAGCAATGATCCTATCCAATGATACTCCTGTTCTAAACCCCAGACAACTTATTCCTCCACGCACATTAAAGTTACTCTGAAGCAATCGATACTTCGAATTATTAAAAGGTAAAAATGTAAGGTATAAGGTTTTAATGTAATTCAGTTAAAAGTATATTAAAGAGAGGATTTTATTCATAATGACTAACAGATCTTCACACGCCCAATCATTATTACACCGTACGTAGGGGGGGAATTCCAAAAATAACGATAACTCCGCACTAATCAAATATCCTCCCTTGTCATATCCACCACCATCATCGCTACCTCGCAGACTCTGTTGCAGCAACTAGCGAGAATTGGGGTCTGCATGTACTGTGTCTAGAGCCTCTGTGCGTAACTCAAAGCGATAGCCATGGGAGGGGCAGCCGTCAGACATGAGCCCGGCTCCGTAAGTCTACTTCAATTGTTCCCCGAAGTATATCAAATATTCCAACAAGCGGGATGGACAGTTTATTTCGAAAGATTGGGTGAATTTGACCAGGAACAAGTCTTAGAGTTTGCACAAAACCTTCAAGACGACTTTTCAATGGTCCAAGGGGCTCGCATCTCAGTAACAGAAGAAGACATAGTTCAGGTATCAGGGTTGCCGGCTACAGGAACTCGCTGGTTCAGCAGAAAGAAGGTCATTATGAACGCCCAGCAGGAATTCCTTCGCCCAGAGGAGCAAGTAGAACGTAGAGGGCGCGGGGTTAGTCTGCATTCACTTCCCCAACCATGGCCATCAGTGGCAGAGTTCATCAAGCACTATTTAACATGCGAAGGGCGCTACCAGGTAGTGTACAACCATGATTTCGTTTTAATGAATCATTTAAGAAATGCACAACTGATAAATATCCCCTATTATCTGCTTGGGTGTATTAAAAACATGTCTTATTATTGTAAACGTTCTAAATTCCCTTCATTATCCCTCACCCACCACCGATTATGCCAGCTGTTAATACAGAGGGGCCTTGCCCAGCAAAACCCCCCTCCGCATGCCCCACTTCCTGATCCCCAGCTGTCCGAAACTCCCCAGCAAGTCAAACGCCCTTACAACCCGAAAGCTCTCACCATACTCCGGAAACCCCCCATGAAGGACAACAGGACAATACCCCACATCCCCCAGTTGACCCAACAGCAAAATCTCCCCACCTAGCAGAGTCAACCGGCCCCACTATTTCCGTCCCTAGCGAAGACCCTCTAACACCACCGTCCCCACCCATTCGAAAAAGAAAGAAAACCCCAACCGGCTCAGTCTCCAAACCAAAGACAAGGGCTAGATCCCAAGCTCTTACTCGACCCGAAAACCCCTCCCCTAGAAAAAAACCTGGCCCTTCAAAGAAAAGGAGAACCGCGACTTCACCGCCTTCCTTCCAAAAAGAAAAAAGAGAACAACTGTCGAAACAGAATCCACCCCCGCTTCCCCTGACCCCGCCACTATTCTATTAAAACCCCTACCCCCATCCCAAATTCCCCAACCCGTCTCACCCGGAGGGACTACCACACAAGAACTAGTACCCCGGGATAATACGACATCGTTTATGGCTCAAAAAGTGACTGTCCCACAAGAACCAGCCACTTACCCAATGGCTGAAACACAAGAACCAGCCACTGAGGTACAAAACTACACCAAGCATGACGATAGGGGAAAATCAGTAGTAGCTGAAACACAAAAACCAACTACGCCGGTGCATCAACAAACCACCCCAGCGGAGTCAGCCAGTGTACAGGGTATACAGACTATGACATCTCTGCCCGAGGAAAATGAATTCCTCAAATCTGAATTAGAAGCATATAAGAAGGAACTAACCATGGCTCGAGAGGCTTTTGAGAAAGAACTGAACCTCTATACCCTAGCACACGCAGCCTCAATGCAAAATAAGGAGCCATGCAAGGAATACATGTGCCAGGAGTGCGGCAACATTTACCAGGGTGCAGGCTACAAAGTAATCGAAGTTCAATTATCCGAGGCATCCAAATCAGCTGAAATAAAAGAAGAATGCCCTACTGCTCCACAAGAACCAGGAGGGCCCTCTATAAAGCAAGAAAAACATACTGAACCACAGATAGTGCACCCTTCACAGGCTGATCCGGCCACTCAAACAGAATCACCACTCAATCAGTCAATGTAGCCATACAAACAGAAACACCACCACAATCAGTTGATAAGGCCAGTCAAACAACGCCCCAACCCATTACTGTTGATGCCAAGACACAGACTATGCCATGGAACCAGTTGGAACAGATGAATAAATGGAAAAGGCAATATGCCGAAGAACAAGACAAAATGTTAGGCCAACACAAGTTACAATGGCAGAATCATGCATATGCCAACTGGGACAGATGGGACAGATGAGGCAGCAGCTTAGGAACTACAAAAAGGAAGCCAGGGAATCTAAGGAAAAGATAACCCTGATGTTCTCATTAGCCCAGAAATTGATGGCTACACGCAAACCTTCTGTAAATTATTCTCTCTTTCTTGCTGAACGATTCATTTATTTTCAGTTAAAAGCAATAAAAAACGGCAGACCATATGAGCTAATGACTGCAGAAAACTTTGTTGAAACTTTTAACGAAGCCCCTGAGAGTGATCAGCATTTGCTGTGTGAACTCTACCTCCATAACGAAGCTATGCCAGAGAATAGAGAAGTCAATATCATCCCAATAACAGGAGACATACAAATAAGGGCATTTGTATCATTTTTGTCTAACCAACTCACTTGGCAATCTGCGTTCACTGCAAGCAGCCATAATGAGGACAATAAACTCCTGTGGATCAGACCAGAGCCCTTGAAGCCAACCCTGTTTATCGCCCAATATTATGAGTTTTTACAGAAGCCAGGGATGCACAGGTACATGCAGCAATTACAGGCTTCAATACTGTCAAAGTGTCAACAGCACATTAGGGTAAAAGGCAATGCTGCAATGAACGCCAATGTTATGTTTTGGCAACAGTCATGCAAAGAAAGACAAGACTATCACCCTTTTAACCCTCACAATCTTCAAGCTGCATTATCCAGGGTTTCCAATTATATTCGCTGTATTCAACATTGTGGAGTAAACTGGATTGGATATCGGTTCCATTTTCCAAGTCTATGGTTGCCTTCAGAACAGTATCAGTGTAATTTCCAGTTGACCAACAGAGATGAAACCTTGGCATGGCAACACTTGCAGAATAACAAAGGATTCAGAGCTCCTACAGATGACACCTTCTCCAGCTATTGCTTGAGTAATCTGCATGCTCAGTCCCAGTACTCAGACTCTGATTCAGACTAGTGGTTGCCTGAGGACATGCAACATTTTTAGCTGGGGGGGATGTTAGGACCCCACTATGTATCATTTTTGCTACATATTTTGATACCACTTTACCCTTATAACCATGAATCCCAGTATCATTTTCATTCGCTTTTTCCCAAGGTATACAAAACCTCTTCTTTATTATATGATTAATCTGTTTTGCATTTAATTCCATAATACTCTTACATTTTATCATTAATCGAAGTATATCATTGCTAATACAAATCCAGAGGTTGCAGATAAGCATTGCGGCCGTTGCTGAAACAGCTGACTCCGTTGCTGAAACAGCTGACCCAGTTGCTGAAACAGCCGTCAAACACGCAAATTCCGATTCTGGAAGAGCCTTTCGAGGAATGATGGAAGCAGTTCAAAGAAATGATTACCTGGATTATCCTGAAGATAGCATTCTTGTTATCTCTGTTGTAACAGTATTCTGCGTATGAGGAACTAAATGATCCTGTTTTGGGAAAAAGAACAGATTGAAGATTTGTTTTGATGTAAATTGTAAATGATGTCTCCTCTTTAAAAGGAGGAGACATCGTCATTAGAAGGGGTCGATCAGTCAGTCAGTCATTGTAACAGGAGAAGAGCATACTGTGTAAAGACTGGAGCTAGTCTCCATTTATAATATATCAGTGACTTTGACAGATGAATAAATTTTCTTTCTGATTGTTCTAATTTAATTCTTTCTCCCGGGGAATCTTGTGAGAAGGAAAGGGCCCGCCTTCCTCACAAGATTCACCCATTAGTTCTTGTAATCTGTTTAAATCGTTTATATGGTTGCACTTCATTTTGATCCTGTTGTTAGACACTGGTTACATAGATTGAATACTACTCTGTCCCCTTAGCAACTGCATGTATTGAATGGTTGCACTCGTAGGAATTGAGATATCTGTTCTGATTTGATTGTGCGAATGAGTGATGTTGGGAGACAGATACTGAAGGTTCCTGCACTCAGGAATAGGGTTCTGTCCCCCTTAACTGCTTCATTTTATCTGCAGTGTGAGTAGAACCAGAGATCAGGTGCTGAAGGTTCCTGCTAATAGGAATAGGGTCTTGATCTCTTGGATTATAGTGTGATTAGATGTCAGGCATCAGGTGCTGAAGTTCCTCACTAAGGAATAGGGTCCTGTTCCTGCTGTGGTTTATTGAGTTCTTTCCTTTTGATTTCCCTTTATTTGAATTATAACTGCAACAGAGGGATTATCCCTATTATAACTTAATTAGCTGCAGCTTTGATTAAATGGAGTGTGAATCAGTAGATTGGTGAAATTAATGACTGTGCATTCTTTCTTTACTACAACATTTCTTTTGCTTTTGAAATTGAGCACATACAGCGCGAAACTACCTTTGAAATAAAAAGACTTCCTCGGGTTGATAATTTATGTGGCGCTTGAATTGGGAAACAATTAAAGCGACCAACACACACTAGATGTTGGGGAGAAAATAGAGGAGAAATGGGTCAACAGAAGACACTGAAAGAGTCTCGAAGAAAACTAAAGAGAAAGCATCATGCCATCAAAGGAAAAATGCTATATATTGTTTTGTTAAATTTGTTGAAGAGTTTCTAGTCGACGTTGATGGACTTATAGCTGATCAAGTCAAGGATCATGATGCAAATCTAGAATTTAATGAAATCGTTAAGAGGTTAATGTCGGATCTACCCTCTTTTTTAGGTATGAATTATGAAAGTTGGGCAACTAAAATGAAAACGACATTATGGAAGGTAAATTTATTGAATTATGTTTAAGATGCTATCAATTTAAACTATGATAGTGGAGATGCATCAACATTACATCTTATAACATCCACATTAGATGAAAACATCATGTTCAACATACTACATGAATATGATAAAATTCAAAATGCAAAAGTTTTGTGGGATATTTTAGAAATGAAGTATAGTTTGAATGAGGGAAAATATGATTAAGGTATTGCTCTTGAAAATGATGATTGTGTTTTCAATCCCATAACTGATTGTGAAACTAAACATGTCAACATTGAAGATGCAATGATGGGTGATGAATGTGTGCCTATAATTGACATTAAAACATGTGATGATGAAGAAACAACCATTGTTGTAGAATCTAAATTTTTTTATGAAGAAAGCTTCCTTGATGCAGAGACCTATGAAGTCAAATTTGATGAGATCTATGTATCTCATGACGAGTGGATTAATCTGATGCATGAAAAGAATCTTATTGATGAGTTGTTGCTTAGTGAGAAGAAAAATCTATCTCCATATGTAAATCAAATGCAAGACAACATGTTTACAACAACATAATTGAGTAAAGAGGTTGAAGGCATGAATCAACAAGCTATGTCAGCAGAGAGAGATGGAGAAATGAAAAATTTCTTGAAGGAGAAGGAAGACAAGATCCAATATGGTCCTCTTTATGAATCTAACATTGTTTTTAAGTGTGCAGATATTGGAATTCAAGAAGAAACAATTGGAAAGTCCCAAGAACCTACAACATTGGATGTTAGCCTACAATCAAGATCAAGAAAGAGGAGGATAAGAGTTCAAGCGTTTCGCCTTTTGGGTAGAAAACGTAAAAAGGAGGAGAAGCTCCATCACTACCCTATGGCAAGAAAAGTGAATATGAAACTTCTTTGACGAATGAACAAGCATGGAATCTCAAACAAGAAGACAAAAATGAAAGCTCAGTTACCAAGTTTTTTTATGTACTATTGTAAGCCTAGCTGAGACTAGACTAGTAGCCATATGCTATTTTTCCAAGCACCCTTTCTCCATTAAGGGGGAGTGTTATAATTAACGGAGAAAGATAGTATCTTCCACATTTGGTTGTTTGTTGTTGTAGGATAGGATTGAGACCCTATGATTAGGTCTAAGATCCTATTATTTACGGAGTGGTTCAAATCACCATGTTTATGTGCTAGTTTATATGTAATAGGCCTTTGTGAGAAAGAATGTAGAGAATTCTGCTAGTGGCAGTCTCCAGGTGCAGTCTCTCACCTGAGGGCTGCCCATTTTGATTAATAAAGTTGATTCTTTATTTTTTTATCACTCACCATCTCAATGGAATGTAATGGCTTTTTAAGGTTCATGTCAAGTAATGGCCTCTACAAAGGACACTCAAGACCCGAGGAAAGGAGATTTAAAACTTGGTTAAGAGCAGGGGGCATGGGGGGGTGGGTGACCTAATATTTGATGAATAATGATATATCTATCCAATGGAAAGGCCTTCCAAGGAGAAGATCAAATAAAGTAAGGTTGTTGGATTCATTTTCTTCAGTTAGGTTTACATAATAAACATGCTACCTTTTAATAGCATTTGATGAAGAATGATATATCTATCCAATGGAAAGGCCTTCCAAGGAGAAGAGCATATAAAGTAAGGTTGTTGTATTCATTTTCTTCAGTTAGGTTTCCATAATAAATATGCTACCTTTTAATAGAACATAATACAACTTCTTTCACCAATTGAAATTGAGGACTCTACATTAAGTTGAGTGTGAATCAGACGAAAAGTACCTTTAATGACTCCTTAACACAATCCAACATCTGTAGAGGAGTCGTTACACAATATTTCTACACCTACATATGAATAAAATATTATTAAACAAATGAACTAAAATAAACAAATAAACATAATTATTTATTAAAATAAAACCCAAAGGAAACAATGTGTACATCTTTTACCCACTGCACATAATGTGGAATGTACATAAACCACCACTATAGGGTTTAATTAGTGAAATTATGACCTCCTCTCCCATAGGATACCAAATGTAAACAATAAAAAAAACTTAAGAAAACACCAATATCAAATCTAAAGAGAAAACCCAAATTCAACAAAAACATACACGCAGGAAAAACCATTGACATAACAAAAACATCAATGGAAGAAAGAAGCATAATAAGAAAAGGAAAGACAAATCAATAATGGACAATGGAATTGAACTCAACTCAACAACTAACAGCCCTTTATGCCTTGCTCTGTGGTAATGTTCCTTTTCGCTCTCTTAAGTTTGAATGGAGAAGGGAATAGTGGTATACAAAATGGAAGAAGATAAGAAAATGTGAATTTCAGGAATATATCTAAACATTCCATATAATGAACAAAAGAAAATAGCATATATACCTATGATGAACAAAGAGTATTTAAATGATCATAAGAATTGATATATTTATTTTTCTTTTATATTTATCAAACTAATTTATATTGGCAAAAACCTTTTTTATATATATTTATTTTTTCTATTTTTTTCCTAGATTTATTAAACTAATTTACATGGGTAATTTTTTTTTGTTAATACATAACATATGTATACACACTCACCCATTTATTATCATAATTGCATATTATCTTAATTTTATATGTAAGTGTGAGAGAGAGAAATATGATGTATGATAATCACTAACCTTCATTAAGATCAAATTTAATTTATTTGATTTTAAAAATTATTTATTTTATATTTTCATAATAATTTTTTTCCCTTACATTATTAGAATTTTAATGAATTATAATGTTAAAAGTATTTATATCAAAAGAAATATGTTAAAATTGCAATGTTATGTATATATTATTTATATTGATTTTATTTTTGATTTTATTTATATGAAAGATATTATTAAGTTAGAAAATCAAATACCTCATTAAGAAATCATAAAAGATCTTGAAATCCAAAACTTTAATAGTCGATCAACATATCAAGATAAATAGGTGTCATCTCTTTAAATAGGTTTTAGGTTTAGGTCAAGACCTCAATTCATCTCCTCGAATGTGTTTGGGGCAGGTTAAGAAACAACTTTGTCCTTTTCTGAATATGCCTGACAACCATGATTCTTTTCCGAATATGCGTGAAAGCCATGATTTTTTTTCCAAATATGCTTGATAGCCAGGATTCACATGTATCAGTAAGGGGAACATTGAGAGAGAATTCACTTCCGAAGAGTGTACTACCATCTGCTCTTTTAATTCCACAGACTATACTAAATGTGGCCCAAGGAAGAAGAGGAATTGGGGCAGTGACATTCATTGTTGAGGTAAAGGTTCTCAACAGAATTCCATATTGAGAGTTGCAATCAATATGGAAATGGAGATGTCATCATATGGTTTTATGTTTTTAACCCCTCTACCTCTAATTAAGATTAACCTTAAACATTGTAACTATTTTTCTAAACAATTTCAACATTTACCTACCCAATAGACAATTTAATTAACACTTAAAGCTCGAGACTAATCATTTTTACCATGAAATTTTAATAATATCACATCTAGATTATACCATGTCTCAATTTTTCTAAAATATTTTTATTGATTTTGAAAAATAACAAGTATTGTATCATAGTTTAGTTAGAAGAAATATAATGAATAGTCAAATATAATATGATTATGTACACCTTATCAAAACATAATTACTTATAATTGAAGTAAAAAAAAATTAAACTAGCATTTGCACCACATGTTGCAAAGGAAATGCCTTAAGGTGTAAATTGAGGAACAATCACAACATGGGAATGAGAAAATCTAAATAATATGGAGAGATGTAGTCACGACATGGGAATGGGCAAATCTAAATAAGGCACAGAGATGTAGCAAAAATTAAATTCTAAAGCTTTAAAAACAGAGGTTGATATAGGATGCGTCACTCTTTTTTTAATTAATTATTGAATTAATATTGCATAGAAATCTCATAAAATTCAACGAACTTACTATGATCTCTAATTTTGACTTTGGGTCATTAACATGGCGATGTCGTGTATCAACCACTCAACCACTAAACCACAGGCCAACAAACAAAAGACCCCAGAATGTTATGATCATTACCATAGTAAACTCAATGACTCTACACACAATAATTTATTCTTTACTCGAAGAACATATTGCTTACCCATATCCACAAAAAATAATGCAAGGTGGAAGCAGAACAAGAACTCTTTTATTATAACTCGTAACATTATTCCAACCAACAAAACTATCTCCACATTTTGGAAGATCAAATGGAAATAAGTTTTGAAGAATTCATTCAGAAAACGTCCAAGATCATTGGTTCACATGATTAATGGTACCCTGTCCTATGAATCTAATATTTTAAATGATCTTAAAAAATGGTACAATTGAGGGAGAAAACAAGATCCAAAGAATGTATACCAGAGGGACCAATAAACAGTCTATTTGACAATCCTTGCTAGGCTCAGCAAAAACAAAATTACTCCTCCTTAAATCCTTCACAGTCAATACAAATGTTGTACAACACAAGGATCATATTGTCGTCAATCAAGCAATAGTGTTGATCGCAAATACCACCAGATTCCTTCAATGTCATACAGTGATTAATGCACCAAACATAGGTATACTAGCTGCAACGACTTATATCATTTTACTGATGTTGTCATGTCAAAATCAATGTGATACTATAATTAAGTCACCTTTAAGCAAATCTTATTGCAATTTCTACACAAGGTTGTCTACTAAAATAACTTTAGTGCTCATTGTTAACACCTAGACCACAATCTGTAAGTATGATGTAGTTTTGTAGAAAAAATCTTCCACAGTAGCCTCAAGAAAGGATCCAGATTAGTGTTGGATTGTTTGTCTTGGATAAGCTTAACTGTGCATACATAATTCACTCATACTAAGGGATAGTTGAAAGCTTAGACATTGCCAACTCACAGAAGTTGCCTCAGATTTGTAAGTACAAATATTTGTATTTGTTTGCAACAACTATCAGGACTTACCCTCAGAATTATGCCAAGACTTTAACCTTAAAAATGTGCCAAGCATTCTCACTATAATAATTGATTAGAACAAAATGGTTTTACATAAATTTACTAGCACAGAGCCTCCTACACATAGCTATCGCATGGATACTTACAACCTAGGGTGGAAGCTAAGTTTTACGAATATGAGAAAAAAATTAATTTGAATATGGTGTTTTTTTAATTACTGATAGATCAAAGGCTAAGGTAGATAGCAATTTTTAATATTCATGAAACCTAGGTGGAAGATATATTTGTCTCTTCATGTAACACAAATCAAATGCAATGGAAAACAATAATGAAAAATAAACAATTGTTTATCCCCATCAAAAACAATATGGAGAAAGAAAAGAAACATACCATAGAGAAAACCTAACTTGTATGAATGGCATGCTTGTCATATCTCCTTCAAATGAACTCACAATTTGTATTTGAAAATTTGATCAGAAGTAAGAAATCTGGTGTGTTTTCCAGTAGACTGTGAAAAATGTAAGACAACTACAACCAAGTACAACCACTCTTCTTCTTTGCCAATAATGGTTCACTCTTTAATATCAAGTACTGTTTGGCAAATCGTTTCTTCAAGCACAATTTCAGTCATCGTATTCAAAGTGATGAGCCATTGCACTCTTAGCAAATGTATCTTGACTTATCATCTTGTGGGATTTTCATACTGGTCAGTTAATTTGTGGTGTGAAGTAATACTAATATTATATATTCTATGTCCAGCAAACAAAGTCAAGGGGAAAAAAATTTGCAAGTATATTATTGTTGAGAGAAGTGATCTACCAACATCTAAACATAACTAATTTAGTATTTCCCTTTAGAACACAAGGAGTATCTGCATTCTTCTATCTTTAAGCGAATTCATTTAGATTTCTTTGATTATATCTGTGATTCTCTAGTGATTTCACATCTACACATTAGTTTAGGGGGGAGGCATTTTGGAAGTTTTGCAGTTCAGGGGGGAGTTGTTTTGGAAGTTCTGGTAGTTCAAGAGGGAGTCATTTTGGAAGCTACAGTGGTTTAGGAGGGGTTGATCTAGTGGTTCAAGCTATGGTGGATCAGGAGGAGATTATGGGGGCTCAAGTTATGTCAGATCAAGAGGCAGTTACAGTAGTGGATCAGGAAGTAGCTATGGTGGTGGGTCAGCACGTGGCTATGGTCATTCTAAATCCCATTGTTTTCGTGACTATGGGGAGTCTTCCAGGTCTCAGAGAGGTTCCAGTAGTAGGTTTGGATATTGTTCGGTGCGAGATCCCCCAAGGGCAGTTTTGGGGCTTAGAGCCCAAATGTTGGTCCAATTTTGTAATTCCAATGTAAAGACTCTGGATTTTGTGGGCACGGAGCGTGTAGTTCTTAAAGTGTCATAGGGTTATCTGCCCTTATTTTGATAATGTAATGTCAGCTGTAGAAGATCTACCCATGGTCTGTGGACCATGGGACTGTATAAATAGAGCAAAGCTCTAAGTAGATAGGGATATACAATATGGAAAATCAATGACGAAGATATTAGAGAGATAGATATGAAGTGTAAGTCTAAGTTTTGGGTCTTAGCGTAGGTATAGGCTCTACAGCTGAGTGCGTAGAGGCCTAGTAGTCTGTAGCTGAGTGCGTGGGCCCCTGCAACTGAGTGCACAGGGCGAGTCGAGTCTGTAATCATCTAGAAGTATTAATAAAGAGAAGTATTATATCATTTCTGCATCTTTATTTCATGTTTATGCATCTATTATATTGGGTATGAATTTCACTTCTAATGCTTATATGATGCACGAATGTGTATAACTGTATTGTTTAAGTGAATGCCAGTAAGAACATTTATTTTTGCGAAGCTAACTAAGATATGTTAATAACATAAATAAGATACTTAGCGTAGTTTAGGAGATATCGTAGCTCGTTGCCTTAGTAGTGCGAAAGGACTTCGGCCCCTGGTTATGGCTGCGCGAAAGTCAATGGTAACACTTCGCGAAGGTATTGAAGGATAGAGCAAAGAGTAAAGCAACCTGCTCGAAGATAGGTATAGTTGGAATAAACTGACATCACAACCATCTCAAGAGTCCGGAAACTTGGTTCCAACATCCCCCCATATTGCTTCGGGTGAGACTTCAATCCACGCTCCGCGGGCTGATGCCGAAAGGGCCAGTAGTGTAGGGATTTGTTTGACTAACTAACATTGAACCTTGGTCAAGCCCCCTCAAGCCAACAAATGGTTCTGTTTTTGGGACCGAAATTTGCATAGAGATGTGTTATGTCGTACCATTGGAATCCAACTGAGAAAAAAATAGAAGGCTTGTTGGATAGAAGAATTCACGAGTTCACAGCACAGGAAAACAGAAACCCACGACTGTCACAAGAATAGTGGTTACACAGTATCCATGAAATATTTTTCGCATCCTTCCCTATTGAGCTATACGAGTGGATCACGAAACTAGCAGATAGCCAAGGAAGGTGGAAACTTGATGGTCCTATTGTGTGGACCCCAGAACTAGTGCGAATATTGGAAGCATCGAAGGATAATATCGCACGCACCATCGATCATTGGCTCGATCGCATTATAGGAGGATTTGTTACTGAGTTCACAGTCGACACCTTAATTAGTTATAGTGAGGCAAAGCGACGTTTTTTCAAAGGACCGTGAGGTAAGTACACAAAATCTTTGAATACTTAGATTAAAATGTTACCTTGATGTTGGGGTCTACGTGAAGCAGAAGAATTTATAGAAGTGATGGAAATAAGGGTATAGAGAACAACCCCTTGATTTCACCTCCACGAGGGGACGAGGAAGGGATCGCGAAGGTCTCTCTGTGAATTGATATTCATCTGATAAGAAAAGGAATTCTGTGAATACCACCTCTACCCACACCACCACTGGCTTCACCTCCATCACCTCCAACTTCACCTATACCACCTCCACCACCACCTCGATTCAGTATGGCGAAAACAGTGAAGTTTCCTTTGTTCAAAGGCTTGGGAAATGTGGATCCAGACCAATTCTGGTTTGTAGTGAAGGCTATATGGGAACCTCAAGGTGTTATAGATGACAATATAAAGAAATCAACACTGGTTAGTGCCCTGCAGGATTACACGCTAACCTGGTATATTAAGTACTCCAACGATAACCCGAATGCGAGAGTAAAAGACATCAAAGCAACACTGAATAGGGAATTTAGCATGCCTAAATCTGAAGCACAGTTGATTATCGGATTGAAAGAGATCACGATGATACCAGGCGATATGCCATGGGAGTTAGATCAGAGGCTGACATGTATGATCCACAAAGCCAACATGAACTTGACAGATGGACATCATCATGAGTGGTTTGTGGCTTCAGTACTACCACATTTAAGAGGGGCATTGTCACAGTAGAAGATAACAACTTAGGCAGAGGCCTTAGAGATTTCCATGAGACTACATGAGACCTCGATGCAAGATCTTAATCTAGGAGTTCAACAAATCCATGTGCAGTTGAAGAATCCATGCCTTTAGATGCAAAGCT
Source organism: Pinus taeda (assembly GCA_000404065.3). Classification (NCBI taxonomy): domain Eukaryota; kingdom Viridiplantae; phylum Streptophyta; class Pinopsida; order Pinales; family Pinaceae; genus Pinus; species Pinus taeda. The sequence continues at coordinate 226,375 of APFE031019265.1, forward strand.
TGAAGCAGGATAAGACGGTTTGACTAGAAGTGCACGAAGAAGTATGGTGTGTGAAATGAAAGAGTCAGGGTCATGACAAAGACCATTGCCGGGTCTTTACAAATTACCTTGCAAGAGGACGACTGATGCCTCTAAGGCTGGAAGCTCAAGCAGGACCTAACGTGACCCCTGCTTTATGGTGTGTTATCTGTCAAGTATCCGGAAAGCATGCCATGGATAACTGCCACTTGTTACAGAAGTATAGGCAAACTCCGCAACAGTTGTTCTGCAAATTTTGTAGGTCAGTGGGACATGACGAGTGTAATTGTAAGAGTTATGAATTGATGATGGATAAAACTCCCACCTATAGGGTTCAGGCCAAAATGCAGCCCCTTGACCATAATGCAGGGTTGGCATGAACACGATTTCAAAGGCGCGGACGAGGCCGAGGTGGAGGAGGACCTGGTAGAGGTCACTGACAATTGATTTGCTACAATTGCGGAGGACCAGGTCACTATTCCCACGATTGTCCTAATCCAACGCGTCTGTTGTGCAAGTATTACACGTTGTTTGATCATGAGACAGAAGATTGTCCTACACTGATAGCTAGGATACACGACAAAGGAGTGCTACCACCTATTTCAACTCAAAACCTTCAGAAGATGAGGTCTGAGCCGCGCGAGGAAGATCTGAATTTAAACATAGTGCTCCGAAGTGGAATCATGATGGGAGAGGACAAGGAAAAACAACCGGAAGATAGTACCCGAGTTCGCAAAGCCCCGGAAAAAGAAGATGAGTTCGATTTGGAGCGCGCTCAGAAAGAATTCATGGAAGCTAAGAAGAGCTTCGCTAAGGCCTCCACTTCAGGAAGCAAAGATAAACCAGAACCGGAGATGGACCCCCCTATGCTCACTACTTTCCTCGAAACTTATATGAAGTTACATTATGTTTAAAATTTTGCCTTTTGAGAGTGATGTTATCATAATAAGTTAACCTTTCACCAATAAAAATTTAATTAAAAAATTACCCTTCAATAACATAATTATGTTAACAAATTTCACATATATAACATAAGGAAAAAACAAAATGAACATAACACACAAAGGACTTATTAAATCTTGAATCTTAGTTTGAAATTGCATGGAACACTCAAAATAATGAAGTGACATGCCATAGAATTTGTATATATGACATATGACTAAAGAGATCTTATGCGACATATAACATGACTAAAACAACAAAACTATTGAATGCCATAAATAAAAAACCAAAAGTAGATTAATTAATATGGTTTATGTTATGGTTTACATAATCTAATACATATTATTGGATCTAGAGATAAAGTATACATTTTATTTTACATATTTTACCATTTCTTTGGATCCTGGGATATACAATAATATTAACAAGATTGAATGAATAGTATCTGAACCTTTTAAAAATTAAAAAACTAAACTTATAATAAATGGACATTGTGGATCTATTAACATCATGTTATAGGCTTATGTTATGGTTTTCTCCTTCATTATTACATTTTCAGAGAGCATTGAAGCATGAACATGTGTAAGTACTAAAGGAAAATTGAAATAATAATTTGGTTTGTGTTTTTTTTTACCCTACCCCAATGTGCCTCATATTCCAATACATTAGCACATTGATAGGTATGGGGAACATTGTTAACATGTTTTCCTTTATAAAATATCTTAATGTACCTTGTTACATATGTTGGTGTTATGCACAGATGTATAGCTATGTTTAATACACTTCAAAAGCTATTTTTTAAATAAAATAATTTAATGGGACCTTGATGCAATGTTCTATTTAGATCACACTAGGGGAATGATATGTTTAATGTATATTGCAAAACAATCCTTTTAAAACTTATTACAGTACACATTGTATAAATTGAATCAATGTAGCTATTTTATTTAGTGCATTAACATTTTTTTAATAAAATGTTAGCGTAATGTAGTGTGCATGGTATTGTACATGTTAGTGCCTCCTCTTTTTAAATTGTCATTTTAACAAAATTCAGGTTTCATATTAACCCTAAAACTAGCATGGTTGGTAACATGATGTACATGTGTGTTGAACTTAATAACAAGCAAAATTATGTGTTTTCCTTACCATGTTGTATCTTTTAATATGTACGTACTTTACAAAAATTGAACATGGGAGGATGTATATCTATTAAGAGAGGGGGGTGCTATGAAAATGTGATTGTCAAGACTTTACAGGTTTATGTGCTCAAAAAATATTGTTCTAAAAAATTTTCCTTGTCTATTCACCTTCACTAAAAAGAGAACAAGAAAAAGTGTATTTGTTAAAAGTTCTATTAATTGGTACTTTCTTTGTAGTGATTGGACCCTTGTTAAAAGTTTAATCTCTGGGAAGCCCTGCTTGTTTATCTTTTGTTATCCCACATTCATGCTTGGAATATGGCATAGGGGTGATTGGTTGAAGGAGAGATTTGGTTCATCCGAATCTATGGTCGAGTGGCACATGGAAGTCCTTGACTTGACTGGATTTCCCATATGTTAATAAGTTCTATTTTTCCTACGGTAATTCATGGGCACTTGTATTTGTTATTATGTGGATTTGATGGTTGTTCTTTCATGTTTGAGAATCTGGTTATATGTTGGTTATAAGTATGGATCTATAATGTTCTCTAACTATGTCTTTGTTCAAGATTTGATAAGTATTTGATGGCTAATGAATGCATGGGATAACAAGTCTTATTGCAACTATTTTAAGAGGGAATTAAACCTTCTTGGTGATTCTCGGATAAGTTTCAGACTCCTATGATGAGATATGCATTCATGACCTGTATCTTACATGTTTACCATGTGTTTGATGAAATGATTGTCATGGTCAAGTCTCATGAGGTTAGATTCTTGTTCAATTTTTGTATGAATACCTTTATCCTTATTGAATTTATGATTTTGGAAAATCACATTGAGCTATGGATAGTGGTCTAGATGCTAGCCTGAAATGGTGGCTCAAAATCCAGAACTGCACCCTCTGAACTGTAGCTATGGGGTTAGAATCACTAGGAAGTAAGATTATGCATGTGGTTATAAGCTCACAACTACTACCTTACCTTGCCAAGCATGCAGTTGGGGAGTTTTCTTCGTGAAAAAAAGACTCAGCTCAAGGATTAGTCACTTGGGGTGGTTCTCTGGCCCGTGAGTGTCTTGTAGCTCATGAGGAAGGTGAGTAAAGTTTCAGTTTGTTGACTCTACTTCCTTAACTGGACTTAAGAGGTCAAGTCAAGTTATAGTAGATCTCATAACATCTTTTGAAACTCAATTTCAGACATTATGATCTTGATGATACAACTTTATTTGTCAAGAAAGTTGGAAAAACAATTGTATATCTTGTGGTATATGTAGATGATATTTTTATTATAGGGAACAATGAGAGCTACCTTTTATCCATAAAGAAGTGAGGAAATGTTTTGAAATGAATGATTTGAGTTATGTTCATTACTATCTTGGTATTGATGTAACTCAACATCCGAAATCTATACTCCTTTCTCAAAATAAGTACATTAGAGATCTGTTGAACAGGTTTGGCATGGTTGAGTGAAATCCTCTAACTACTCCAATGGAAGAAAGCTTCAATCTCACATTCGCTAAAGGAAAAGAATTTGAGGATGCAACAAAGTATAGACAACTTGTAGGAAGTCTCAACTACCTGACTACTACTAGACCAGACTTTTCGTTTGTTGTTGGAATCCTCTCCAGGTTTATGCAAAAGCCTTGTGATGGACATTGGTCTGCTACAAAAAGAGTTCTAAAGTACTTGAAGGGATCTCAAGGCTTTAGACTCAAGTATACACACGTGGGTGACTTCAGCTTGATTGGATACTCTGATTCAGACTTCGATGGAGACAAAGAAACTGGGGTATCTACTTCTGGTTATGCTATGAAGCTTGGATCAAGAGATGTCTCATGGAGATCACGCAAACAATTAGTTCTAGCATATTCCACAACAGAGGCAGAATAGGTGGCAACAACTGAGGCAACAAAATAAATTGTGTGGCTTAGCAAAATTTTGGAAGATTTGTAGGTAAAACAATTACATTCAACTCCACTCATGATTAACAACACCTCTGCAATAAAGTTGGCCAAGAACCCAAAGTAAAAGATTTTATTTAACTAGCATACAATCATATAAATTAAATCATCGCTAAAGCAGGTTTGTGTGATCCATATTACATTAATAAGTCTTTTCGGTAGAAATCAAATAATAGAAAATTACATATTACATTGCCAAGATTAAAATAGATCATAAAAATTAACTAAATTATATATTTATTGTAAATTATTAATACTATATTATTAATTATAAAAAGAATTGATATATGATTTAAACATATATACATTTAAAAAAACATGTAACAAGATTTTTAGCCATGAAGATCCACCCTTTCTTTATCATGGATATTATTAACATGTAAAGAGATTTTGATGTGATACAATGGGCCAATACCATGGTTTACTAATCCCACATGCACAAAAAACCATAGCTCATTTTCATATGACATTTTTTTTAATTGATCAATTTAATTAAAAAAAGAGAAATGGCATAACTACTTTTGACATAAATCTCAATTTTTGATTTCTACAACTAAAAATATTCTAAAATATTTAATAAAAGTTAAATCCAAAACAAGAAAAATACTTTAAACCTAAAATTCCTTTACTAAAACTTGAAATAAATAAATGAAAGAAAATATAAAACCATATAATATGAAAATAAAGAAAATAATATAAAAAATAAAGTTAACCAAATCAAAAATATTATCGGCCTATTACTATCAAATTTGATATATAATTATCAATTTAATAACAAAATTTTATGAATTTTTTAACCATATTAAAACTAAACAATAAACTCGGGCAATATAAAATAAAGATTGGAAATACCCTTTAGTAAATAAAATAAAATAAAGGATATACATCAATTCTTTAAAAAATAACAAATTAATAAAATAGAGTTTGAACATTAGCTGTATATTATGAAACGCAACGAATTTGTCATTTTACCGAAACATATTAAAATAAAAACAGAATATCGAGTACGTTAATAACTTCATTAAAGGATATACTTCACTCAAACATAAAAGTGTAGCACAAGAATATTGTATATGTACGAACTAAGAGGAGTGAATGCTCTACTATATAGAGACGTTGTTGGGAATTCCTCGAAATGTGAGTCCAGCACCTGTCTCGCCAGTATCGGAAAACTATATAGAGACGCTGTTGGGAATTCCTCGAAATGTGAGTCCAGCACCTGTCTCGCCAGTATCGGAAGTCCCTGGGTATAAGAGCGTGTAGGGAACATCTGCAGGGCCTCGCCGGTTTACCAACTTTGGATCTTTGTTCCTACTATCGATATTCTGCTCGATCTCAAGTAGCTTGGAGCGAAAGAGTTGGAATGCTGTTTCAACGCGAGAGTCATTTGTCCAATCGGAGGCAGAGCCCTGCCCCAGGTATACCTCGCCGGTAGAATGCTTCGACAGAAGCTCCAGGACAGCCATGGTAGTGGCACAGGTCTTTGGATTGGACACAGTTTTTAGGAAATAGGCTTCCGGGTCACGAAGGAAGTCTGAGTATTGTGTGGATCCTTTCTCTGGAATAAGTTTCCGGGTGGTGCTGGGGTGATTGGGCATGAATCCCGCATAGCCGTACTGCCCGAAATTAACCGCTGCATGGTGCGCAGAAGCGATCCAAATGAGTGTGGTAATGCCTTCTTTCACATCCTCCACACTGTTCATCTTGTACCATCCTCCCTCATCACCCTTCTTATCTCCGTGACCCACTTCCACGATCTCTTTCCACCATGCTTGAACTTCTCTATCGCTCTCTACACTTTGGTCGTCCTTGTAATACAGCGATGTGTAGTCAGATACCCAACATTTCAAGGCCGCCCATATTTCAAGCCCGTCCACTGCATACGGATAATCCTCTATCACAAGCGTCACACCTTTTGCTTTATCATTTAGGTCGGACACAGCCATACCCCTGGAAAACGCTTATTATATTAGTGCATTAATCTATTAGTCTCGCAAAAAGTTACAACATGGTTATAATATTTCCTTTTTAATATTAAACTTACAACATGGTTATGGTCATAACATCACCTTTTAAGGAGATCAGCGGGCAGTCCTTGCTCGTTGAATCTCCAATCCATGTATGCTTTGGCCGAAATTTCCATACAATATTTACCACTCGTAAAACATTGCTCGATTATGCCTCCCGCATTTATCAACCACTGACGAGCGGATCGATTGATCTCCATAGTATTGCGAAAGTGAGGTATCAGCAACTTGTGAAGTGGGTGCAGTTTGCTCAAATGTCTATGGGTAGCAATGATAAATGGCTCCACCACAGCATGAGTCCTGAGCCTGCATTTGAGAGAAGGAAAAACTTTATAAATAATTTCTAAGTAGACGAAGCACTGCAAATGTGAATATGATAAAGGTGGTTAGTAATCTTCTAACAAGTTCAAACTTAAAAACGCAAATGATATTGTTCTCTCTTACCAATGGCTAACCAACTGATGATAACCGGAATCGTTTGCCCGCACATGAGCTTTGGCTAGTTGCCATAACCACCCTTCATCTTCACCGCTATAGTCAGGAGTGTAGACTTGTCTTGAACCCAAGCCCACTGACGTGGGAGGCAAACACAGCTCAATGGCCACAGGCTTTAGAGTTCCGGTGTCGGCCAGGAAGAAAAGTGAACGGGTAGCGTAGGTTTTGCTGGTAGGAAGCTGGTTCACGAGCTCGACGTAGGGCATGTAAGCGTCATAGTAGTCCAATATAAAGAGCCTCTTCGATTTAATAGCCTGCTATATGGACATGCATGCTTAATGGTTGTCTGTCTATTGTATTGCGGAAGAATATTCAAAATACTAGTATATAGTCATTAACGAACCATTAAATCTAATTAACAATTTAACTGAAGGAACTAAATACCTCCTCCACCGAGATGCCATCTAGGCTCTTAAGAATATGTTCAGCGGTGATTGCACTTTGTTGGGAACCATAGATTTGTGCGTTCAGGTGGCCTGACGGTGGAAAGCTCTGTAATCACATAAAGAAGTTCGTATGGTCATCAGTAGTAACAATAATAATAATAATAAGAATAAGAATTAAAAATCTCGGTTGCTTCATACTTGTAAACATTGTATGACCATCGGATTCACTCCAGAAAGCGTCTGGCGGGCAAACTCCTCCTCTGTCATCCATGCAGCGTCATCCCCTATTGCACAGACACCGATTTCATTCAGTAATTATCAAACATAATTAATAGTGCCCAGAATGCATTAAATTCAAATTTAGGATTAATCCACTCACTGCTAATAATAGTGGGAAGCGGAAACTTGAGGATAGCTTGATCGTCTGTATTCAGAATCGCTTTTATCGTCTGACCGGGAAGGACTTCTTTGGCTAAACTGGCTGTAATGTTAGTCAAAAATGAAATTCCCTTACTATAGAGACCACGAACTTCCTTCAAACTGGCAAATTCAGGCTTAACAGCTGACATTATGGCGGGTATAGCTACTTTAGAGAAAGCTTTGAGGAAATGAGCTCTGAAGTCTGAAAGGCACTCCTGCGGAAATTGTTCGTCTGAGGGAATATAGAAGCTCTGTGCAAGGCTGCATAGCCGGTTCATGCTCTCGAAAGCCTGACCTGCAAACGCTCGTAACACGTAAAGCGTAAGTTCTATTGAAATTATATAGTAACTACACTTTAATTTGATCGTCTAACCCATGTGCAGCAGGTAGTTACTTGTTTTAGAACGCGGACGACCAGTTCTACACCTGCGCGGATATGGCAATTCCTGGGATCCACCCAACACTTTCCTTTCTAACTCCTTCTTGGTGTCAGGATCGCCCAGATCATTGTAAACATCGTAGTCATAAATGCGATCCCATGCATTCCTTTTGCCCGTTCCATTTCCTTTCAATCTCACCAGCTCTACGTTCCTCAAAGCGACCAGACCTAACGGCGTTTCATTCGGAAGATAGCTCTGCACACATGGATATATAACTATGAATATTTTCATTTCAGATGGGCAGTTTGATGCAAAGCTAATGAAATTAGATGTTATGTACATTATTTGCAAAGAAGACTCGTTCAGCGATTAGATCGGAGTAGAATCGAGTCATCAACTTGGGATAGATCCAGGAGTTGCACAGGAAACGAATATCGCCTTTTCCGGGGATTTGAATTGAAAGCTCTTTCAGAAAGAATTCTCGGGGGTGATTGTTTGTCACCACTACAGCGCCGGGGATTCCCATCTCAGGAGCCCACTCGAAGCTGATTCGGTGTTCTGAATCCTTACTAACGTATTCCAGCGAGGAGAGCTGATATTTCCATTCTAAATGGGCAGGACGGCTACGTAAACCCTGGCCCGTTTCTGCAATAACAGATCAATTCACGGCTACTATAACTACTTGCATAATAACTGACATGGATTGTAGAACAAAGCCAAGGAATTCATGACGACATTAATCTATAATCATGCAAATTCATTATTTTACCTTGATCTATATGGTCGCAACTGACGAGCTCAAAATTCACCTTCTGTCCCACCAAATCGAATAAACGATCTGCAACGCTGGCAGAGAAATCCTTGACATCCAGAAGAGACGCTTTCCGAAGGACAACCCTCCCTTCGATCTTGGTAACTCTCTTCTTGCACCTCCCGAAAATTTCTAAACTTTTCATTTCTGTGTCCAGCCGTAATGCCTAATCCACGTATACTTGCACTCGCAATCCTTGAGCGGCTGGCCTTGCCCTTCTCTGCTCCAAAGAGTAATTGGCATTTATAGACTGCTGAGCAAATAGTTTCCAGCTACCAAGACACTGGTCAGTAGTAAATGATTCTATTTAAAAGTTATGTCATTGTACCACCTGCCCATATTATATTATAGCATGTATGGATCAATTTATCTTTTTCCACTGTTTTTCTTCTACTTACTCCCTGAAAGTGGCGGGTTCTGTTTTCCGTAGATTCTTTGTTTGTCAAATTGGATATGGTGATACTGATAGGTAAGTCATGTCCAGAAAAGTCGATGATGTAAGACAGATGACGCCATTTCTAAATCGTATTTTATGTCACCTAGAGAAGAATTAATGCTCAGATTAAGAATTGAAAGAGTAAGAGTGACGAGGGAAGAATTAATGCAGCGCGGGTTCTGAGATTCAAAATTCCAATCTGGAGCGCCATTATACAATTCAAAATTTGGTGGCAATTAATATCAGATGGTATGGGAATGGATAGCATATGATACACGACATGCCATGATACACATGCCGCTCGTTTTAATGGACATCCATACAAACAACGTGATGGATGATGGCATCATGTATATTTCAATCACTATGGAATCAGAATCTGTTAGCTGGATAACGGATCGCGGAAGAGATCTGTACTGTAAAACATCGCATTAATGTATTAATAAAAGTGGGAATACCTTTACCCTCATTTAAATGGGTTTAAAAAATTTCTTGTTTATTTACCGTCATGTATTTAGCATCCTGTAGGTAGGCTTGATGTCTGAGAGTGAGTGTTTATTTTGAAAGGTTACAAACTCAAAATCAATGAAGAAATTGAATAGGTATATTTTTATAAATTTTAGAATCATATTTTTGTTTACAACGTAAAATTTTTATACACCAACCTAAGTTAATACTGGGTAACTAACCACCACATTATTATTATTAATCGGCTTAATTCCATCCTAACCCCACCCAAAATAAATCCATTCTAACCCATAAAAAAACATAAAACATAGTTGGTATAATTATGGGCATCTACAATAGGACTACTGTTCGTGTGAAGACTGTTGTGCAAAAATTTGGAAATGAACACTCTGTTTCCGAATAATTAACATTATAAAATCCTTACGGTTATTATAAATTACGGTTGTCGTACAACTTTAGAATCTGGATTTTTGGCACCGAGTCGCGGGCATTAAAATTCTTGATTGTTTGTTTTAGGGGAAACCAAAAAGATAACTCTGGATGCTACAGGGCTTACACATTGTGTATTTTTTTGCATAAATATAGACCGAGAAGGTGTTTGGATGAAACATCCCACGCTGGTTTTCACTGCTACCTTGTAGCGATTAGGCGGCGGACTTGTATTTCAGCCTGTAATAGAAATAGCAACACGTATGGCTACTGCAACGGCCTCGAAGGACATTCCCGGAACGTATGGCCTCGGAATCGCCGGAGCGATCAAGGATAGATATGATTATTTCGTGAAAGAAGGTCCAGAAGAATTCGTCAAAGCCGAATGATGAAGTACAAGAGCACTGTTTATAGAGTGAATCTTCCGCCAGGGCCGCCACTGTTTCCGGAAGCACAGGCCATCGTTCTTCTGGATTCCAAGAGCTTCCGCGTGCTGTTCGACATGACGAAAGTCGAAAAGCGAAATGTTTTCATTGGTAATTACATCCCCAGCTCTGATTTCACTGGAGGCTTCAGGGTGTTGTCCTACATGGACCCCTCAGAAGAACATCACGCCAAGCTCAAGAAATTTTGCTCAGACATTCTCAAGATGAACGCCCACAAGTGGTTTCCAGAGTTCCACAAGGCTTCAGAAGAGCTATGGGCACTGGTTGAGAAAGGCTTCTCGGAAGGCAGAAAAAAGCCATTTAATGCCCATAATGAACATATGCTCTTTAATTTTCTGTGCAGGTGTATGATCAACCGAAATCCCAGTGAAACGGACCTCGGGAACGATGGGCCTTCCTGCATTAAAAAATGGCTTGCACTTCAACTGGCTCCCATTGCCAGTAGTGGCATCCTACCAAAGATCCTCGACGAAATCACAATCCATGCGGTCCCTCTGCCGCCCTTTTTAGCGCGTAAGGACTACCGAAGGCTGCGCGACTTCTTCTACGAAACGGAGGTTCTTGATACACATCAGAGTTTAGGTGTGAGTAAAGAGGAAGCCTGCCATAACTTGCTCTTCTTGCTCTGTTTCAATGCTTTCGGAGGACTCATGATTTTGCTTCCAAACATCATCAAGCGAATCGTTCAAGTGGGTGGTGAATTGCAGAGAAATCTGGCACAAGAGGTTCGAGGGGCATTCCGCGCTAATAACAACAGTCTACACGCCCAGGCTTTGAACCGCATGCGTCTAGTTCGATCAACAGTGTACGAAGTGCTGAGGATGGACCCGCCGGTTCCGTTTCAGTATGCGAAAGCCAAGGAAGACTTCGTTCTCGAGTCGCACGATGCGCGTTATCTGGTGAAGAAAGGTGAGCTTCTGGCTGGGTATCAGCCCATGGCAATGAGAGATCCTCACGTCTTCGAGGATGCACACCAATTTACTCCGGATCGTTTCATGTATGACGGGGATAAAGGTCAGAATCTGCTGCAGTGTTTGTTCTGGTCGAATGGCCCTGAAACAGAAGAACCCTCTATGCACAACAAACAGTGTCCAGGGAAGAACATTGTAATACTTTTAGCATGTCTTTTCGTTGCCCACATCTATCTGCGATACGACTCCATTGATATAGATCCCGATACACCCTCCTCACGCATCGTTTTCACAGCTCTGAATAAGGCCACGTTCTAACATGGAGTAGGAGTCGCGCCCACCTGACCTTGTCTTTCTCTTTAAATCATAATTACTCAGAAATAAGGACTTCGTTTGACATAGGGATCACACAAAGTCATGACCTTGGATGGTATAATCTTATGCATTCGGTCAACACACATGAAATTAAAGGTCAATGGCCATCATGAGTTTGGGCTCCTTCCATCTTGCCTGCCTACCGTAGGTTAGTTTATAAGATCTTTAGAAGGAATAGATTGTAAATACAGTTTTATTTTATGTTTTTTTTTAAGGGATTACCTCCTTACTGTAGTTTATAAGATCTTTACAACGAATAGATTGTAAAAACAGTTTTATAGTAATTTTTTCCCTGAAAATTATTTTATTTATTGTTATGTTATGGCTTAACAGTGCACTTTACTCTCTGCTCTATTTTTTCCCCTTTTAAAATAAAATTTTGAGAATAAAATTATTAGTATATTTATCATTTTTAATTTAGTTATTAATAATATTGTATAATAGTAAATTTTTATTTTCATTAAATTTTTATGGGTAATCACAATTAAAGGATGAGATTTTTGTTTTTTAATTAATTTATTAATTAAAAGAATGTTATATGAATTCATGTTATTGTTTTGAGAGGCCTATTCTATAGCCCAATATGATCCCAATGTGTAAAAAGGGGTGAAATTTGACAAGAAAAATGTGTGTTTGTATACATTTAAAAAATTGACAGTGAACGTCTTTTGTGATGTGTATTAAAGTTTATAAAATGTTATTTGTGATAATTTGTTTTTTTCCCAAAACCTCAAAGTTTGTGTTTTATCCAATTTTGTTAATAATCAATGTGTGACATACTTTTGCTTTTAAAGTTTATTTTATATTTAAAAAATTTAAAATTTGTTTATAGTTTAAAGATCAAAATTTTTATCGAATATTCCATTGTTATATCATTTTTGCCAATGACCCATAGTTTTTTTTAATGATTTTTACGTATGTTCAAAATTGGCTTTTTAACCCAATATAAGGCCCATTTTAAATTCAGATCTACCAAGCACGAATGGGTTCATATTTCAAAAAGCAAGTGTAAAACTTGAGGAAATATTTGCACTTCAAAGAGATTTGATTCCTCTCTGTTCTTGGTAGATCTTGAATTAAAACATATCTATGTATCACACCATTAATTCAAAGTCACTAACATCACACCAAAACTAAATGCAGATTACTGAATTAGAAGTTAGGAGAAAATTAGAAATATGACACAAATATTAATACATGAAGGCTGAAATTTCTTCATTTGCTTTGAATTTTCCCCCTAATTTGTCACCCTGCGACCCACCAAGATCAAGTTGAGCTAGAAAGGCTCATTGGTGCACAACAGACTCAGGGATGGGGCTTAAACCAGAAGGAGAATGCAAACTCATGCACACCATGGCTAACAAAAGTGAAGATCTTGGAGTTTTTGAATGCAAAGGTACAAAATATCGATGAAAATATTTTCCAAGAGGTGAGCTATAAGCCCATGGACATTTTCGTAAACCATATGTTGTGGAACACCACAATTGTTATGTGGGGATGGGAGCATAATGATGATGTTTCATTTCCTCTAGGAGATTGAGGGCGGGATGGTAGTTCTCCAGTTGTCATTGTAGAGCCGAACCTAGTGGTCCCAACAATGAAGTGCAATGGGTCATTAATATTCTACAAGACCAGGTAAATAGACATTATGCAGGCATCCTCAACACCTCAACTAATAGAGGTGCGTGCATAGTGCAAGGGAAATTTGAACCCTTGATATCGTAATTTGACCGTTCAATCTTCTAACCCTCATGGGTTCCACCAAATGTGAAATGAGCTCAACAAATTTTGAATATGTTGGGAGAAGCATAGAGAGAGGAACAATAATTTGAAGAGAAGCCAAAGGAATCATCACCGACCTTCTTATCTACAACAGACAATGGCATGTGTTTGTAAATAAACATTAGATAATAAGTGTGGTGGTAGCAAGAGAAGGAGGACGTAATGGCTCAGTCCCTCGAGTGATGGGGGACATAGGATGGGAGTTGTTGAGAAGAGGCTACTATATTTAATTTATGTAAATATTCCTTGTTCATCATAGGTATATATGCTAATTGCTTTTGTTCATTATATGTAATGGTTAGATATATTCCTGAAATTCACATTTTCTTATCTTCTTCCATTTTGTATACCACTATTCCCTTCTCCATTCAAACTTAAGAGAGCGAAAAGGAACATTACCACAGAGCAAGGCATAGAGGGCCGTTAGTTGTTGAGTTGAGTTCAACTCCATTGTACATTATTGATTTGTCTTCCTTTTCTTATTATGTTTCTTTCTTCCATTAACGTTTTTGTTATGTCAATGGTTTTTCCTGCGTGTATGTTTTTGTTGAATTTGGGTTTTTTCTTTAGATTTGATATTGGTGTTTTCTTAAGTTTTTTTTATTGTTTACATTTGGTATCCTATGGGAGAGGAGGCCATAATTTCACTAATTAAACCTTATAGTGGTGGTTTATGTACATTCCACATTATGTGCAGTGGGTAAAAGATGTACACATTGTTTCCTTTGGGTTTTATTTTAATAAATAATTATGTTTATTTGTTTATTTTAGTTCATTTGTTTAATAAAATTTTATTCATATGTAGGTGTAGAAATATTGTGTAACGACTCCTCTACAGATGTTGGATTGTGTTAAGGAGTCATTAAAGGTACTTTTCCTCTGATTCACACTCAACTTAATGTAGAGTCCTCAATTTCAATTGGTGAAAGAAGTTGTATTATGTTCTATTAAAAGGTAGCATGTTTCTTATGGAAACCTAACTGAAGAAAATGAATACATCAACCTTACTATATATGATCTTCTCCTTGGAAGGCCTTTCCATTGGATAGATATATCATTCTTCATCAAATACTATTAAAAGGTAGCATGTTTATTATGTAAACCTGATTGAAGAAAATGAATCCAACAACCTTACTTTATCTGATCTTCTCCTTGAAAGGCCTTTCCATTGGATAGACATATCAGTCTTCATCAAATATTAGGTCACCCACCCCCCCATGCCCCCTACTCTTAACCAAGTTTTAAATCTCCTTTCCTCGGGTCTTGAGTGTCCTTTGTAGAGGCCATTACTTGACATGAACCTCAAAAAGACTTTACATTCCATTGAGATGATGAGTGATAAAAAAACAAAGAATCAACTTTATTAATCAAACTGGGCAGCCCTAAGGTGAGAGACTGCACCTGGAGACTTCCACTAGCAGAATTCTCTACATTCTTTCTCACAAAGGCCTATTACATATAAACTAGCACATAAACATGGTGATTTGAACCACTCCCTAAATAATAGGATCTTAGACCTAATCATAGGGTCTCAATCCTATCCTTCAACAAAAAACAACCAAATGTGGAAGAGATTATCTTTCTCCATTAATTCTAACACTCCCCCTTAATGGAGAAAGGGTGCTTGGAAAAATAGCATATGCCTGCCGATCTAGTCTCAGCTAGTCTTACAATAGTACATAAAAACTTGGTAACTGAGCTTTCATTTTTGTCTTCTTGTTTGAGAGTCCATGCTTGTTCATTCGTCAATGAAGTTTCATATTCACTTTTCTTGCCATAAGGTAGTGATGGAGATTCTCCTCCTTTTTACGTTTTCTACCCCAAAGGCGAAACACTTGAACTCTTATCCTCCTCTTTCTTGATCTCGATTGTAGGCTAACATCCAATGTTGTAGGTTCTTGGGACTTTTCAATTGTTTCTTCTTGAATTCCAATATCTGCACACTTAAAAACAATGTTAGATTCATAAAGAGGACCATATTGGATCTTGTCTTCCTTCTCCTTCAAGAGATTTTTCATTTCTCCATCTCTCTCTGCTAACATAGCTTGTTGATTCATGCCTTCAACCTCTTTACTCAGTTATGTTGTTGTAAACATGTTGTCCTGCATTTGATTCACATATGGAGATAGATTTTTCTTCTCACTGAAAAACAACTCATCAATAAGATTATTTTCATGCATCAGATTAATCCACTCTTCATGAGATACATAGATCTCATCAAATTTGACTTCATAGGTCTCTGCATCAGGGAAGCTTTCTTCATAAAAAAAATTAGATTCTACAACAATGGTTGTTTCTTCGTCATCACATGTTTTAATGTCAATTATAGGCACACATTCATCACCCATCATTGCATCTTCAATGTTGACATGTTTAGTTTCACAATCAGTTATGGGATTGAAAACACAATCATCATTTTCAAGAGCAATACCTTCATCATATTTGCCCTCATTCAAACTGTACTTCATTTCTAAAATATCCCACAAAACTTTTGCATTTTGAATCTTATCATATTCATGTAGTATGTTGAACATGATGTTTTCATCTAATGTGGATGTTATAAGACGTAATGTTGATGCATCTCCACTATCATAGTTTAAATTGATAGCATCTTCAACATAATTCAATAAATTTACCTTCCATAATGTTGTTTTCATTTCAGTTGCCCAACTTTCATAATTCATACCTAAAAAAGAGGGTAAATCCGACATTAACCTATTAACGATTTCATTAAATTCTAGATTTGCATCATGATCCTTGACTTGATCAACTATAAGTCCATCAACGTCGACTAGAAACTCTTCAACAAATTCAACAAAACAATATATATCATTTGTCCTTTGATGCTTTCTCTTCAGTTTTCTTCGAGACTCTTTCAGTGTCCTATGTTGACCCATTTCTCCTCTATTTTCTCCCCAACATCTGGTGTGAAAGAACACTTTGATCAGAAACAGTTTGTTGCCCACTGCACTACTACAGACCAGCTCTAGATGTTACTATACACTTTCCAATAGTACTCGCTCCAACCACATAAGGATGGGCCACCTGGTTGATCGAACAATGAGGGATCCAAACAACACTTTGTCCCATGCATAGGTCAAATTGAAATTCCCAATTCATAAACGATGTTGACATTTACACAAACCAATAACAACACCAGTTAATCGTAGTGTTCACAGGCTCCATGCAATCAATCCACAGGAGAAGATTCCTAGCTAGACAAAGGAACCAGAACAATGCTTTGTCCACAAACTTTTGCTCCATGTGACCTCTGATTCAAGTTGCCACCACGCGACCTTCAACTCAGTCATTGTAGATCCGACCACCAGGCAATTGTTCAAACTCCTTGACCACGACAAATGGATCCCGTCTCCACAAACACAGTGCCACCGAACTGGATTCGTGGAAAAGCTTGTGAGGAAAGCTCCCAGCAGTGCAGACCCAACCTCCATGCAAGATCAAGCTATGTACCTTCAGCCTTGCTGTAATACGGTGAGTATGACGGAGTAGCAACACCCTCTAACCTTCAACCTTGGCAACACCACTCTGGCCTTTGAATACCTTGATTTTTGTATAGCCTACTTAAACATAGGCTTCTCCACACAAAGCAACGCCCTCACACATTCATGACTTCGGCCTCCTCTCTGGTGGGTTCCTACTTGTCATCAACAATGGTTGTTTCTACAAGCCCTGTGAAACAGATCTATTCGAGCATCTATTGAGAGTCGAGATGCCACCACTTTCGAGTATCTATTCCGCTACCACTGTTGCTTTCAAGTCAACAAACCTTGCCCACAATTCACCAGAACTAGGAAAGCTCCATAATTCAACCTTCACACTCACATTCACCACAGCATGGTTCTCTCATCCGTGCCACACCAATGTCAACACCACCACTGGATGTTTATGCCATTGTTCCGGTTTCTTGGAGCAAATGGAGGAATAGAGGTCAAAATAGCAGGCTCTGCTACGAGGATTTTTCTCCTCTTCCCTCTTCTCTACTGACTCAACCCGCCCTAATGCCTTGTGATCTGATCGCATAGAGATTCTGGGATCGGAAGATGATCCCGTGGATGTTGTTAAGCCATGATCTTTTGCGCCCTGAGCGAACAAGCTCGACCATCCTGGCAATTGCTTGATCTCTAGCTACACCAAATGCAATCTCGACCTTCACTGCTTGGTCTCTAGCTGCATTAACTTCGATACATAGAATCAAGAAATCACCGAGCTATTCCACAATTTTCGTAGCAGGATAGATTCCACAACTAGTCAATGCAACTCAGTGGGTAATCACAACACTCACCACGATAATCAAAATCAATCATGTTAATCACGGTGGGCACCAAACAATGAATCAGATAGCAGGATGCAGCTCCAACAATCCCAACTATGATCAACACATTCGATCACCCACAACGCTTGATCACTAAATCATTCAACAAACTCGACCTTGACCTTGAGTTCCAACCTAAGCTCTGATACCATGATAAAAAATAGAGAGTCAACTTTATTAATCAAATTGGGAAACTCTTAGGTGAGAGACTACACCTATAGATTGCCACTAGCAGAACGCTCTACATTCTTTCTCACAAAGGCCTGTTACATATAAACTAGCACATAAACAGGGTGGTTTCAACCATTCCCTAAATAATAGGATCTTAGACCTAATCATAGGGTCTCAATCCTATTGTACAACAACCAACAACCAAACGTGGAAAAGACTAACTTTCTCCATTAATTCTAATAATGAGGATCTTCCTTTTATGGATTGATATTTCCCAATAGTGATGCATAGAGTTGGTTTGAAAATAAAATATGATTGGGAGGTTTATTGATTTATGTTTTGGTCAAATTCTTGGTAAATAACCATTGAAAAAAGAAAATGCCTACGAAAAGATAAATATATGCATGAGAGTAATACTAATATTGTTGTTGTACTAACAAACACATATAACCAATTTGGGGTTATGGAGATTTTATTGTGAGTGTTCCATGTAATTTCAAACCAAAATTCATGATTCAATAGGTCATTTGTGTGTAATGGTCATTTTGTTATTATGATAAATATTTAAACAAAATTAACATCATTGTGTTATTAAAGAGTAATATTTTATTCAAACCTTTATTGGTAAAGGGTTTATCAAAACATCACTCTAGAAACACAAAATTTTAAACATAACTTGACAAACGTCAAAAAAAATTTGTGTGATGGGTACAAAGGAATCCAAATTCCAACTCTATGTGTAAGTATGTCACGTCCTAAGAAAATAATAAAAATAATTTTCGCTAATATCGGTTAATCTTAAATTATATGTATCTTTTTAATCTTATTAATACACTAAGATTAATTGTTAAAATATAACTATGTATTTGAATGGATAGTAAATTATCTCATGTGTTTAATAGTTATTTTATCATATACATGAATTTTAATGGACCATAAATTTACCTTTAACAAATTTTTTTACTAAATTAAAATTCCAAATCAGGGAAAATTTTAAACATTTTTACTCTTTACTAAATCCAATACCATTTCTTAAATTAAAGGAAAAATGTAAATTCAACACAAAGAATATAAAATCTTGCTCCAAAATCTTTTAATATTTCTTTTAACTTACATTTTGTAAAAATGAATCTTTAAAATGAAATCCATATCCTAGGGATATATTGAAAATAGTTTTAAAGACATAAATGTTTCCACATTCAAAGTTGTAATATTTGAAAATATTTTATTTGACTGTTTTTTATTATAATGTTGCTATCATTACCACGTTAAAAAAATCATTAAATCTAATATTTGAAAATTTTAATATTATATTATATTTTTAATATTTTATTTTTAATATTAATTTATTAAATTTAATAACTTTGGATTAAGCATATTAAATTAATATAAATTCAATTTGTTATATATAAATATATTAATATATCATGATATATATTAACTCTAAATATATATGGAGGGAAGAACAAAGACATAGAGTGATAGAGGTGGAGAGATAGGGGGAGTGACAAGAAAGAGGAGGAGATACAATGAAGGAGAGGGAAGAGGAGGAATGAAGAGAGAGAGAATGAGAGGAGTGAGAGATGGAGAAAAGGGTAAGAGAGAGAGTGTGGGAGACACAAATATGAAGGGGGGAGAGAGATAGTGACAAGTTTGGAGGGCCGAGAGAGAGAGAGAGGTAAGAGAGAAATGAAGATAGGGGAAGGACCAAAGAGAGGACTTGAGAGAGAGGAGGGGAGAGGGAAGGACAAAGAGATCGAGTTGGAGGAGGAGAGAGGGAATGAAGAAGAAATACATTGAGAGAGAAAAGTGGGGAGAGAGAGAGGAGTGACAAGGGAGAGATGGAGAGAGAGTGTGTATATTTTGGGTGAGATAGAGATACAAAGAAGGAGATATGGAAGTAAGGGTAAAGAGAAGGAGAGAGGAGAGAGAGGGAAATGGTGACAAAGTTGGAGGGCAAAGAAGGGGGGGGAGATAGAGTGAGGTGGGAGAGAAAGGGACAAAAAGGAAGAGAGAGAGGACATGAGAGAGGAAGAGGGAGAGAGGTGGGTAAGAAGAAAGACATATATAGAGAAAGGTGGAGGGAGAGAGAGAGGGAGTGATAAGGCAGAGAGAGAGAGGGAGAGAGGAGAGCAAGAGGGAAGATAAATAGAAGGGGGAGAGAGGGAGACAGAGAGGAAGAGGGAGGGAGAGATAAATAGATATGAATAAAGAGTGTGTATGCTTTGGTGGTCATATTGAGAGACAAAGGAGAGGCAGAGGGAGATATAGATATAGATGGGAGGTGAAGGCACTACTACACCAAGGGCACTTTTAAGACATTTTTTTAAGACAAAAGAAACATTTTATCTCAAAAGTCACTTTTTTATTTTAGTTATTTTAATTAAAATTTAATATCAATTGAATTGTCTTAAATAGGAAATTTAAGACAAAAAATAGTTTGAGACAAATATATTTTAAGACAAAACTTTATATTTAAAACAAAAAGAGTTTAAGACAAACCTTTAGATTTGAGACAAAAATATTTTAAGACAAAACTTTATCTTTAAGACAAAAACAGTTTAAGAAAAAATATTTTAAGACAAATTATACATTTAGACAACATTGAACAAATATATTAAGACAAAAATTTATATTAAGGACAAAAAACAGTTTAAGACAAAATTATTTTAAGACAAAACTTTATATTTAAGACAAAAATAGTTTGAGACAAATATTTTGAGATAAAACTTTATATTTAAGACAATGGTCACTTAAGACGAAACCCATTTAATACAATTAAAAATTAATACAAAAACATATCAATTTAAGACAATATTATCTAAGAACTGCAAAATTGACTCTGACAATGTGCCCTAAGTCTGCCAGCTTGCAGGCTACTACTGTCTCACGCCTATACTAAGGTTTTTATTTCACTTACCATTCATGTTATCTTATATAAAGACAATGATTTGTTGGGCTCTTCATTTTGTGGGGGTAGCCAAGTCTAAAGAATGCAACAACTTTTCCTCGCAACATTTCCTAGACATTAATTCCTATTTTCTCCCTTCGATCTCGATTGATACAATTAGAGACAACTTGTCTTTTTTTTCATTCAATACTACTACACGGAGGGGGATTTTAAGACAAAAGAAATATTTTATCTTAAATTTTAATTTGTCTTAAAATTCTCAATATGAGGTGCTAGTAAAAAAGGTAAAGGATTAGGTCTTTGTCTTTACGTTGTTAATGGGTTCTTCAAGAAATAGAGCAATGGGGGTTGAAAAATTTTGATGGGATTTAGGGTGATGAAGACCGATAATAGAGGTGTGCTTTGTGAGAGGAGAAATGGAGGCATTTTCATTGAACTTGGAGAGACAGTAACGTAGTTGGAGTAATTTTCTGGGTCTCCATCGATTGTGTTTTAATATGTGTTTTTTTTATTGTTTCATTTATTTTGAACGTTACTTTTTTTTGTTCAGAAAGAAAAAAACACTATCTTTTATTGAAATATAAGGATAGTAAATAATTTAGATTTTGCTCATTATAATATCCTTTCATACTTCTCCTATCATTCATATGCCCATACATTTCTATTTTCTTGTTCTACAAAACATGTCTTTCTTAACATCAAACTATAGCTTATAACCATTACATTTCATAAATGAATACTTCCATTGTCTAAAGATAAAAAAATTCCATCAGAATCAGGTCTGTGTTAAAATTTCTTCTAAGAGTAGTTGATGCTACATGCGTTTACCATGATACCCTGCTTGAAGATTGAGAATTTTTTTTCCCTGTTTCCTTCAAAATACCACTTTTAGATTGGAGGTTCGTTGTCCAATTATGTTCTTTGTATATATGCTAGAAATGTATATGATTAAAAGTCCTTACCATGTTATGAATCCTCATCATCCAATTTTCAAGTATGGGGGGATTAAAATTAGTATGCTTGTTTACCCAGTTAATGATTCCTTTTGCATCTCCATATACCTAAATTTTGTTTAACCTTAGCCACTTTGTTGTGATAAGGACTCCCCATAATGTTGTAGTATCTGATTTTTTGTTTAATCCCATTCCCGCCTTCGACCAGAAGTGGAAGAAATTACCAGGCTCAGAAACTACGGCTGAAACACATCCACATTTCCTTTTATTGTTGGTTCCGTGAAAAAAGCCAACTAGATATTCTTTCCAAATATCAATGAATTTGGATTTCATGTTTCTGTTAGACTTAATCACTGGACCGATCTCATTGAAAAAATAAACTGCCTTAATAATGTCTTCTCTAACAATCGAAATTTTCTAATAAAAAATGCTAGCATTCTTACTTCACCATATAATCCATATGATATATAATGGGAGGGACATGCACTTCCTATGTGAAGTGAACCATTACATAAGACATATGAAAAAGGGTTGATTAGTTCCAGCGAAAGGAAGCTTCATTTCCTCCATAACCCCATCCCAAATCAGCCTCATATATGAGCATTTGATCTAATGATCTGTATCTTCAACCCCCACCATGCATAGAGGGCATATTGCAGGACCAATGATCCCACACTTTTGTAAGTTGTTCCATGTTAATATGATCATGTGCTACCAGCCAGCAAAAACATTTTAATTTATTCAGGAGATTCAATCTCCATATATCCCATACATGCTTATTATTTTCATTGATCCTCTTGGGCTTTGGCAACTTCAAGTAGATATCTTGGACCATCGGATTATTCTTTTTCATTTTACCCCCCCCCCCATATCATATAGTCCTACTTATCACCAATATTGATGTCAGCATATCGTAGTTGCGCTACATATGACCCCCATTCTTCATGATATGTCTCCGGTATTCCAAGATCATCAACCCTTCTCTAACTCTATTGGTCAATGTTTTGAGTCCCTGAAAGATATATCTGTTGCAAGCGGATAATGTCCTTTCTATGAAGGATTTGCAGTAGCTTAAAGGATAATGAATGATTTCCAACCATCCCCATGATGGCATCTAATTCAATTTTGATCTTGGATCCATCTCCATCCCCCCAACAGACAAACCCCAACATCTAGTGTAGAATGTGTTGAAAAGTGTAACTAGGTTTGGTCTTCATAATGACACGTGTAAATATGATTTTATGTAATTGATGTAAAAAAGAAAATAAAATTATTTTTGTAATGCTTGAATCATGCATTTCATGATCAAGGAATTTTGTTTTAGTTAAGGTTCCCATTATGAACCTTTAGGTTTGTCATCAAGTCATAATAGTATATTGAGTCAATGTTATGTATGGAAGACCTTTCTTGGGCATGTTACAAATATATGTGAGTCATTGAAACAGTCAAAGACAACCTCCAAGATCAAGCTCAAGCATCTCCTTCAAGTCGGCCTTAAATTAAATCATGAAGCTTCACCAAAGCACATGTTGGCTCACACACAACTCAAGTCGGATAATTTACATGGGAAAACCACTATAAATAAGGCAACTCGACTTCATTTCAAGGACATAATTTCGGTCAAGGAGAAGTCTACAATAACAAGTGCGAGAATCACTAGGAAAGGAGCTTCATAACCATTGAAGAGAAGGAAAGGAAGAGTGATGTAGTTAGCCTTGTTTTTGGGTTTGTTTTGGGATGACTCACTCCACAGGCATGAAGGATAGACACTATATGTTGCAAAAGAAGCCGAAGTACTACAATCCCTTTTGAAAGTCAAGTCAAGGAGAAAACTAAAGAGTATCTCAAGTCAAGTTGTCAAGGAGGTAGCCTCCACATAAAGAAAAAAAATCAAGGTATGAGAGAAGGTAATCTGCATGTACTAGGGTTCCTGAATTAAGGCCAACAAGTTGAATGTCTGAAGCGGAGAAAAGGAAGTCAAGATCTTAAAGGTAGTGGAGGCAAAAAGAAGAAACAATCAGTTTACTATCATTGACTCTATTAAGAAATAGAGGTAAAAATAAGAAGCTTGGTGTCTTCATCTTGGAGAGGTAAAATAAGACAAGGGTCTTGGTCTTGGTATTTGTCAATTAAAATCTCTATAAGAAGAAGAATTAGTTTGGATTT
The DNA here is from genome assembly GCA_000404065.3 of Pinus taeda. Taxonomy (NCBI): domain Eukaryota; kingdom Viridiplantae; phylum Streptophyta; class Pinopsida; order Pinales; family Pinaceae; genus Pinus; species Pinus taeda. The sequence goes on from APFE031019265.1 coordinate 250,333, forward strand.
TCGTCTCAAGTGGGAGAGGTTTTGGCCTTGGTTGATCACCTATATTTTGTGTTGCTTGTCTCTTTATTGTTTATGAGTTGGTAGTTATTTGATGAAGAAAACTATAATAATCTAACTAAAGAGCAAACTCCATAATCTAAAGAAGTAGAAAGAATTCACAAACAGTTATCATTACAAGAGAAATCACCCAATTACTATGCCCTAGATTTCTCAACATAGTGTGCACCATAGTTCTCCATATGTGTGATATAACGTATTTCTTCTTTATACCACTGCTAATCCATGAGGATAAAGTTTGACTGAACATATACTTTTCCTTAATGATATGAGACCACACACCATTTCCAGACACTTCCCTCCACATGTTTTTTCTAATCAAAGCCTTGTTGAAAGTGGATGTATCTATGACACCCCAACCTCCTTCCTCCACTAGCCTTGCAAGTGTTGGCCATTGTACCATATGAATTTTTCTTGTAACTATGTTCCATCCCATAAGAAGCGGCTCATGATAGCTTATATCTTATGGATGATCTCCCTTGGCATTAAATAAAGGGGCATCCAATTTACTGAAATGTTTTGTAGCACCGATTTAAGAATAATTACTATCCTTCTTCCATCGTCATCCATTTGTATTTCCATATGTCCAATTTTTTGTGAAATATTTTGATTAACCATGCCCAATATTGGTTATAGTATCCTTTCGATTTCATCTTAAACCCAAGGTAGGGAAACCATCATCTAGGATTGACGATGCTACCCCAAACAGATCACATATGTCCTTTGTTACATTCTCCTCATTGTCATCGTGTAACAAGATCGATTTCCCTTCATTCATACACAAACCATATGCAAATCCAAATGATTTAATTAGGTCTCTAATGGTTCTCCACTCCCCCACTATGGAGTCCACACAGAGTAATGGATCGTCTACGAACATTAAATGAGAGATGGAAATATTTTTGGTTACTCTGATCCCTTTAATAATTCCATTATCCTTTGAAACCCTAATTTTTCTACTGAAACAATCAATAACTAAGATAAAGAGCAATAGAGACATGGCACAACCTAGTCTAATTCATCTATATGCATTGAAAAACTATGAAGGCACTGTTGGGTATTTTTGCTTCTGTTTCTGATGGGAAAATACCAAAGCCATACAATATAAAACACAGAGCCTATGCTCTGTTTCCTTTGCTCCAAGATCTTTTACACAGAGAAGTCTTTTTAAAAATAATTACACAGGACAGAGTATTTCACCACCATAAAATTTCATTCATTAAACAAAATCATTTACATATTCATCCTCTTTCACTCAGAGGGATTCACCAAAACATTTACACAAAAGTTACTCTGCCTCATATGAAATTTTACACCACTGTGTGTAAAAATTTCATTTACATTCACTGCTGTGTGAAAACAAAACTTACAGGGAGTTACAGATTTACCTTTTCACCTGTGTGAAACAATTCATGGATTTGGAAACAAAACAAGCCACTGGTTTTTCATTCACTTCTCCTCCTCCTGCACTGTTGTGCAATTTTTTTTACTTCTTACATTACCATCAAAATTACTCTGCTGCCTGAAAATCACTTTTACATTACAGACCCAAAATATCTATGCACTTCTATGCATTCCCTGCAATACAAAATTCAATTCTCTGGTTTTTCACGGGTTCTGCAGACCCTCAGTTTTTACTCGCTACCCCTCACACTAAAAAAAAAACTACGCATGCAATAACATATTACATTTCATTTTAATCCCCGTGCGTTTTTGTTTTTCGCATAACAAAATGGGGTCAACGCTATGTATTAAAACATATATTTAAAAATAAAAAAACTTTACGCCCATACATTCGTATTCACTAAACATTAACTTCGTCGTAAAACATTTAACGCATTACCAAAAAACATAGCAATGTTTTTAATATAAGGTATGGGATGCATTTAATTTTCAACGGGCCCGTGTGTACTTTGAACAGGTTAAAACAGCACAGTACTTTCGCGGAGATCAAACGGTGGACAAACTAGCCTTTAATCCCACGGCGGAGGTTGCGTATCGGAAGACTTGTCTGACAGAACTTTAAACCATCGTGCAGCTTCCTTAAATCGACGGCGGTAAAAACTGGAGGTAGATCGACGGGTGAGAACGATATCAGAAGGGGTTAGTTAGGTGAAAGATATCTTCCGATGGATTGTCAGTGCTGATGTCAGGCCAGCATCACTGCTTGGATAGTTGTCAGCTCCCAATTGCATCGGAGCTCGTTGCACGGAAACTGCCTTTTGCTAAAGGGTGGTGCGATATGATACCGGGCGGGTTAAATTTCCTGTGGTGGTTTTCTCCGTTGACTGCTGACCCGTCCGCGCGGTTGGTGAAATTATATATTTTAACAGGCACACCATTAATAATGCAAAATTTGTAGTTTTGCAACATGCGAAAATCCATTTAATGTTAAATAGATACATACCAGATTTTAATAGGACCAAGAAAAGGAATTCCTATCCATTGCAATCATATGTCTTTCTCAAGTCTACCTTTAGAAGGAAAGCTCTTTGTTTTTGTGATTTAATAGAGTACATCATCTCCCTTGTCATTCCTTGTCCCAATTTGTTATTATCCTCCGAGGTGAACGTGTTTGGAACTTCTCCAATGAAATTCATTTGTGACTAGAAATATGTCTCATGTGCTGAGAATTGGTGTTTGAAATGTGTGATCGCTGCTTGCTCAATAGATCTTTGTGAACTGAATATGTTTTCTACCTCATCTCTTATCCTCCTTATGGAATTGAATTGTTTCCTGACATTAAAATGTGCGTGGAAATATCTGGTATTTTTATCTCCAGGTATTTTTATCTCTAGCACTTATCCATGTCTCCCTCCTCTTCATGAAGACGTATTCTTCCCATGAACTGAGTATATCCCTTCTCTCACCCTCCAATTCAATGATCCTGTGTTGGTATTCCTCTGAGAAGAATAATGGGTCATGAGGATCATTGAAATAACATAGGAAAATGTCAATATCCCTAAGAGCTTTAGGTTCCTCCTCCTTCATCCCCATAATCCTTTCCTCAGTAACCCTTTTCAGTTCTCTAAGCTTTCGGCATATGGATGTCATGTGATTCTATGGAGGAGGAAGCAATGAATGAGACCAAACATTTCGGACCAAATCCCCAAATTCATCCATTTTAAGCCATTTTGGGTTGAATTTAAAGGGTTATGATCTCTTATGTTTCCCTTCATCCCATGCCAGCATAATGGGCAAGTCATAAAAAATAAATGTTGGAATAGTATAAGATCTTATATCTATCAGATGATTAACCATAGTTTGATTAACCAAAAACTTGTCCATTCTTTTTGAGATACCCTCCTCACTAGTTCTTCTATTCCTCCAAGTGGAGCCAAGAGGATCTGGTGTCAACCTAGTCCCAAAATAGTTTACGCCCCACATATGGAGCATATCAACTGACAATTCAGACCCTTTGACAGTTTCCCGTCATGTGTTTGATCATGATAATCCATGCACACGACAGAAGTGCTTGCAACTCAATAATTTTTGGATCCCACATAACCCCCAGACCATGAGATAATCCAATAGAATTAGTTGCAACTGCATTCCATGAAGGGCAAATAAAGAACATTTCATTATCTCTGCAAACCACCATTTCCTGGAAAAGGATTAGAGACAGTTTATAAACCTGAATAATACCTTTAAGGTAGCTTATTTTGGGGGTTGCTCCCAAACCCCAAATATTAATGGAAATAATAACCATGCAGGAACCACATGCATAGTTACATCCCCACTGAGGACTTAGACTCCATCAAAATCAGAAATAGAGACATTACCAACAGTAAAATCAGAATCAATATCAAACCAGTTATTAGAAGATCCAGCCTCATCGTCATAACCCAATTTGATCTTGTTACAAGCTGAAAACCTTTTATATTTAGGGGGTTTATTCTTCCTATGTGTGACCTTTTTATATGACTAACCTCCATAATTGAGAGGATTATGGAAAAAGGATATTTTAATAGAAAGGGGATCCCAATTCTCATATGAGGACAAAATAAACTCTAATTCCTTGTCAGCGGAAAATGTATCAAGGGATGAGACCATATCGAAAGGCCAGAATGGCAACCCAACTACAGAGGATGACTTATTGGAAACATGGGAGGACTGAGCTACAGGCTGAGTTTGAGGGACAAGAGCCTCAGGTTTGAAGGCATTCGTGTAGTCCACGGAGGGATGGGGATAATGTGACGTATCATCAAATGATACAAGATTGACCATTACCAAAGGCCAAAATGGCATCATCGCTTCAAGGGACAACTTGTCAGAAATATTGGCTGATTGAGCTACAAGATGAGATAAGGGGTCGAATGCCTCACACCCATAATCAGGAAACCCGAAAAGAGTACTGTAGAACATTAGATGGATTCAGGATTGTTATATCATACATGCGCCCCACAAGCATAACATAGTTATATAACCCAGATTTACATTTATCTTACATCATATGGTTCAGACAAGGAATCGAATTACCTATGAGATTCGGACTATCAGACACCATATGAACAGAAATATCTCTCTCTAGATTGAATGGACTAGCCTTCAATCTATAAGCTTTGTTTGAAAAGGTTACCTTAGGACTTCCTCTTTCACAACCAAAAGGCTATTTCTGAGTGATAACACTAGCTTTAATATTATTTGTATAATCATGCAACTCAAACAACTTCTTAATTCCAAGCAGCCATGCCTCTGCATCTTTTGGTTTCTTTAACTCTCCATTAAATGTAGGAGACTTGACTTTCTTGAACTCATCCGACAAGTATCCCCTCTTACTCCTCATGTAAGGATGATAGTGATGATGACCATGATACCTAAATTTTAGGGTTTATATGAAACCTAAATTTTGCTAAAATGACAATTTAAAAAGAGGATGAACTAATATGTACAATACCATGCACACTACATTAGGATAACATATGATTAAAAAAATGTTAATGCACTAAATAAAATAGCTACATTGATTCAATTTATACAATGTGTAGTGTAATAAGTTTTAAAATGATTGTTTTACAATATGCACTAAACATATCATTCCTCTAGTGTGATCTATATAGACCATTGCATCAAGGTCCCATTAAATTATTTTATTTAAAAAATGGATTTTGAAGTGTATTAAACATAGCTATACATTTGTGCATAACACCAACATATGTAACAAGGCACATTAAGATATTTTTTAAAGAAAAAGATGTTAGCAGTGTTCCCCATACCTATCAATGTGCTAATGCATTCCAATATGAGGCACATTGGAGTAGGGTAAAAGAAAAACACCAACCAAATTATTATTTCAATTTTCCTTTAGTACTTGACACATGTTCAAGCTTCAATGCTCTCTGAAAATGTAATAAGGAAGGAGAAATCATAACATGATGTTAATAGATCCACAATGTCCATTTATTACAAGTTTTTTTTTTTTTTTAAGGTTCAGATACTTTGCATTCACTCTTGTTAATATCACTGTATATCCCATGGTCCAAAAAAATGGTAAAATATGTAAAATGAAATGTATACTTATCTTTAGATTCAATAATATATATCAGATTATGTAAACCATAACATAAACCATATTAAATAATCTACTTTTGAGTTTTTATTGACAACGTTCAATGTTTTGTTGTGTTAGTCATGTTATATGTCCCATAAGATCTCTATAGTCATATCTCATATATACAAATTCTATGGCATGTCACCTCATTATTTTGAGTGTTTCATGCAATTTCAAACTAAGATTCAAAATTTAATAAGTCATTTGTGTATTATGTTCATTTTGTTTTTTCCTTATGTTATATATGTGAAAATTTTTAACATAATTATGTTTTTTAGAAATATTTTCGGAAAAATCACACTATAAAATCTTTGCCGACACGTTTCGAACCAACTAGTGTGGTTCATCGTCAGGACAAGTTGAAAAAAACAAATCATGGCTGCATGGTTAATAGAGATGGCAGATCTTCCAATGGCTAGGTTTGACTGGACAAACGACTATATTGGACCAAGGCCATAATCGATTAATGAACGGCTAGATTAGGTTGCTTAAAAATAATTTAATTATAATTTATTATTAATGAATTAGGGTTAAAATATTTAGTAATTTATAATGTTAATTAATATATTTTGGATTATCTAATAATTATTATATTGAATCTTTATTAAATTATAATATACTATAATATAGTTTAAATAATAATAATAAATAAATAAATTTGGCCAAAATATTATAAGATTTAAATTTAAAAGACAAAAAGCAAAAGCAAGGTATTAAGGTATTATTCTTATAATGGTTAATAATAACCCCTTATAGTTAGTTATAACAAGTGTAATCATGCTCTTGCAGTCAGGTCAGTACATAGGCCGCGGGGATGTGATCCCCTTCAGGGTCGATCTGCCCAGAATTATTGTGTACGTAACGGCTACCCAATGACCAAGGGTGCCCGTGAACCACCGGGAATAAAAACAAGCGTAATCATAATCTAATGTGTAAAATTAATATTTATGAGTCAATCTTAATGATATGTATAACATAAATATTTGTAATGGTAATAAGAATAATTGTAATTTTGTTATAGTAATAAACTTCCTATTATAAATCTATATATTTATCTTATAATATTAACTCATTTAGTTAGTTATGACAAGGGTAATATTATTATTGTTTCATAGGAGTCAATAGAATTGTTTTAACATTGTCTTTAAATTAAATATTATTAAATAATTGTACAAACTAATTTTATATTATTGACGGTTTTTAGGAAACTTTTTTAATTTAATTCATTTAACCCTCCAAAGAGAGACAAACCAGTTAAAAAAAGAAAGGGAAATTTTAAGATTAATTTATTAAGGGGGAGGGCAGCGAAGCAAGGGGAGATATGACTGGGAAGAAAGGGCAGGGATCCAACAACTACTTATCTTCCACCCATCATCCCTACTAAAATTAAAAGGTCTCTTTTCAATTTCACTAGCCTCCCTGAATTTTCGGTGATGAAAATGCACAACCTTAGCAATCCCATGGGCTTCTTCAATATAAACATAATGATTAGTCTTCTCCGCATGTTCTGCCAGTGCAGAGGACTTGGTTCTACCATGTTTTAGGTCAGCTGTGTGCTCATGTTATGTTATTGAAGGGTAATTTTTTAATGAAATCTTTATTGGTGAAAGGTTAATTTATTATGATAACATCACTTTCTAAGGGAAAACAATTAAACATAACATTTCGAAGGAGAAAATTTTAAATATATCGTTTTGTGATAGTGAACATACTACCTAAAACGTAAAAAAAAAAAAATATATATATATATATATATATATATATGAAGAGTAAAGAGAAATCCAAATTCCAACCTTGGTGCGGACAGAGAATTGTCCACCATTAAAATGTCTTGTACAAGAATTCTCCTATGTGCTTTATGAAAATCTCCTAGGAAAGTCTGGAATTTCAATTCAAACTTATCTTATGTCTAGCCTGTTTGCTTTTCATTTGAAGTTTTAGATTCATGCACGTGAAAAGAAACGGGAAATAGAGGTTAACTAAACAAGCAAGCTATTTTTTTCCTTGGTAAATCACTTCTTAGAATTCCTATCATTACAAAATTGTCTAATAGGTTTAGTGACAAGAAAATAGATGTTGCACCTAAAGAGATTGGGTGACAAGAATGTTACAACTATAATTAAACATATTTTCGGGTATATGTGTATAACAAGAGTCCTCATCGAATTCTTAGGATAAGTACACCAAAAGAAGCTTTTTCGGGTAAGAAACTAGATGTGGCACACTTCAAGATCTTTGGTTCATTAGTTTACTGTCATATTACCAAGGATGCAAGGAAAAATCTAGAACCAACAGCTGAGTTGGGCATATTTTTGGAGTACACTAATACACCTTACAAATATCAAGTGTACCTTCCATCTCACAGGATGAAAATTGTTCGTAGAGATGTGAAGTTAAATGAAGAGAAGGCCATGAGATGTTCCCTTGAGAGGGAGCTTCAATTGCATGCAGATCAGGAGCTTTTAGCTCCAAAGGAAAAACCTTGGGATGATGTGGAGTAGCCACATGCAGAGGAGCAGAAAGTGGAAGCACCCACTCATGCAGAGACTTCCAGAGATGGAAAGAAGTGCACCAAAGAGGTTGATAGATTGATGCATGATGCTAGAGAGAATATGGGAGCACCCACATCATAGTGTAGGCAAAGGAGGTCACCAGATTGGTACATTGGCTACATGGCTCTGATGAGCAAGAGTGTAGAGATTGAGCCATCCTAATTCGAGGAAGCAATGCAGAAACCAATATGGGTTGATGCCATGGTAGAGGAGTATGACTCCATTATCAGAAATGGTGTTTAGGAAGTGGTCCCAAAACCAGCAAATAAGTCAGTGGTGAGTTCAATATTACTTTACAAGGTAAAGCAAGAAGCAGATGGGAATTTCAAGAAACACAAGGCCAAATTTGTGGCTAGAGGGTTCTCTCAGGTGGAGGGAATTGATTACAAGGAGACCTTTGCTCCAGTAGCAAGGTACTCTTCAATCAAATCTATTATAACACTTTCGACGCAGATGGGATGGAAGATACATTAGATGGTTGCGAAGACAGCATTCCTCAATGAAGTGATTGAGGAATAGGTGTACATTAAGCACCTAGAAGGATTTGAGACCTTCAACAGAGAGTCGCATCTGTGCAAATTCAAACGAGTGTTGTATGGATTGAAAAAAACACCCTGTGCTTCGTACACTAGGATTGACAACTATTTCACCAGGTTGGGCTTCACAAAAAGTGAAGCAAATGTGAACCTTTACAATATTGTGGTTAAAGGTAAATTATTGATTATAGTATTATATGTTGATAATTTAATTTTAACAGGTGATGAAAAGCTGGTAAAATATTGCAAAGAGGATCTTACAAGAGAATTTGAAATGAAGGACTTGGAGCTCATGCATTATTTCCTTAGTATGGAAGTATGGCAAGGAGATGAGCAATTGTTTGTCTCTCATGGCAAGTATGCCAACGAGATAGTGAGAAAGTTCCACATGGAGAGCAGCAAACCGATGGAGACTCCTCTAGCAGGGAGTTAAAGGAAGGAAGATGCTACTTCAGGTGAAGTAGTGGAGGCTATTATTTATAGGTAGCTTGTGGGTTCACTTATGTACTTGGTGAACACACCACTGGACATATGTTTTTCAATTAACCAGCTTAGTCAAGCAATGGTTAAGCCTACCAAACTTTATTGGAAGGCAAACAATGTAGACTTTGAAATGGGAACTCTGGCCAAAAAAGCCCGAAAAACCACGAAAAACAGTGCTAAAAACGAAAATTGTGTACACTTGGAACGATGGTTTTTTTTAAGGTCAATTTTGAACATTTTTTAAAAATGGCAATGAAAACAAATTTTTTTGCAAAAAGTGTGCAAAAAACACCTTGAAAATGAAAAGTGTTGATACTGGAATGATGGCTTTTTTGAAGGGTCAATTTTCAACATTTTTAAAAAATGTCAGTAAAACCGAATTTTTATGTGCAAAAATTATACAAAAAACACCCTCAAAACGAAAAGTGTTGATACTGGAATAACACCTTTTTTTTTCTAGAATAAATTTTCAACATTTTGAAATAATGGTGCAAAAGATTTTATCATGACTCCAAAACACATTAAAATTTCAAAATAATAATGAAAACATAAAATTAAAAAGTAAAACAATGAAAAAAATTAAAAATAGCATAACGTAAATAAAAATATATATTAAAAACAAAACATAAAATTAAAAATAAATAAATAATAAA
>APFE031019265.1:261547-278854 GCA_000404065.3 Pinus taeda
ATAGGTACCGCCTGGCCACTTGTGGGGGTGGCTATCTGATTTTCGGAATTGGATACCCGTCACCTGGCCCCCGTGAGGGTGCAGCGCTGGATGGCGAAGCTACGTGCAGCTTCGTTGCCTAGGGTCGTGCTCCCACGGGCAGCCAAGCGGTGGTTATCCGATTCTTGGAATCGAATAAGCATTGCTCGGTTGCACGTGGGAATGGCTATCTGATTCTTGGAATCAGATAGTCATTGCCCAACCGCCCATGGAGGCGCGGCCCTGGGCAGTGGAACTGTGTACATATATGTTTTTTAAAGTTCTAAATGTTTTTTATTTTTTTTAATCAAAAAATATGTTTTTTTAATTTTTAAATGGTTTTTTTAAATCCAAAATATATATATTTTTTAAAATTTAAAATGTTTTTAGGTGTTTTTTTTAATTTTAAAATATAATATATATAATAATATATATATATATTATATATAATATATATATAATTGTTTTCCTGGTTTTTTTTAATTTAAGCATATTTGGTTTTTTATGTTTTTAATCTGATTTTATAGTTTTTGAATTTTTATTCGGTTTTTCTATTTTTTAACTATTTTGTTTTTATTTTATTATTTTTTGTAGTTTTTTGTTAATGGTTTTTTTAATTTTTCTATTTTTAGTTACTTGATTTTATAGTTGTCTTTTCTATCCAAATTTTTGTATGGTTCTACGAGATAATTTTTTTTTTTACATTTTTATGTTTTTTTTGCCTTTTTTATATTTGTTTTTTTTATGTCAAAAAAAATTGATATAAAAAATTTCAAAGTGTAAAAAAATGTAACATTAAAAATATATATATCCACACTTAATACATTATAAAAATGAAAGTGTCAAAATTGGCTAAATTTAGAAAATAATTATTTACATTTCATACATTAGAAAATTTAAAGTCAAAAAAAAGTCTTTTAAAAAAAGTGTCTGATGAAGAATCGCCACTTTTTAAAATCAGCATGCAAATCATTAACATTCTAAAATGTAATGTACATAAAAATAAAAATAAATTAATTAATTAAAGTGCCAAAAACTATGTTCTAAAAAAAATATGTGTATTCTGCATCACCCCTTTTCAAAATCGAGTCACTTTTTTTCTATCTCTACAAAATGGATACAGTATCAGTTCTCATTTCAAATTTTACATTGTTGGCAGCGAAACATGTGTTGAGATACCTCAGAGACGCCACTTAGATTTGGTCTTTGGTACAGACAGACAAAGGAAGTGAAGTTGCAAGGATTCACAGATGCAGATTGGGCAGGGAGTCCATCCGACAGGAATAGCACATCAGGGGGAATCTTCAATATTGGGTCAGCAACAATTTCTTGGTACATCTGGAAGCAGAGATCAGTTGCACTCAGTTCATCAGAAGCAGAGCACATCTCTGTTAATTATGCATCTTGTAAGGCTATTTGGATGATGAAGATCCTTCTTGGGTTATTTGGTTAGCAGATGGATCCTATAGTGATTTGTTGTGACAATCAGGGTTGTATCAAACTCAATAAGAATTCAATTTTTCATGATTGATCCAAGCATATTAACATTTGTTATCACCATCAACGAGATTGTAAGCAAAGGAGAATCATGTTGTAGGAATACATTCCTATAAAGGAACAGGATGCAGACATCTTGAATAAAGCACTTTGAAGAGGCAAATTCGAGTTCCATAGAGGCAAGATTGGGGTATCTAATAATCCCTTTCTTGCTAAGAGGGGGCGTTGAAAATGTAACAAGAAAATCCTCATTTAATTGTCATTGAATTAAATTAGGAATAAAATTGTAATTCCACATCACAAGACAACTTATACAGATTAACTAAGTTAATTTGACTTAGTTGGCTCAATTAATTCGAGTTGAGGGTCTAATTTGAGTCATGTAGAGTGCCTCCTACATTATAGGAGCCCTAGTTGAATTCATTTTGAGTTGTAATTAATTAAATCAAATTAACTGAGTTAAAGTCAGTTAAACTAGTTCCCGCTGATGGAGGAACTAGTAGGAGGTCAAACAGTGGGGTGTCGCTTCATGTGTTCAACTAGTTAACTGATAATTCACTCATAAATAGCTCATGCATGTTAGATCTAAAAGCTACCCAATTGAGATTGGATTTCAAGGACAGTGTATTATCAATTGTATAATCATTTGAATTGTACAAGTGGTGCATGCAGCGAGAGGAAAGCCTATGACGATTGTGCAATTCATATTGAGGAATTTCCCTAATTAATAGGGGGCTAATTCCCAAGGAAACAACACGAAGAAATAAGGACTTCGGCAAACCAATATTTGTTTAAGTATTTTCCTAAGCTTGTCTAGGAAGCAATGAGACAGATAGAGATAGTGAAGAGGTTACTCAGGCTTGAAAAAAACATTGTAATCTTCTCATAATGCAATATACAAATAGCAAGGGTTTTTAGTTGTGGCTTTCTCTAAGAAATCATTGTGTAATGTGTTGATTGAATTCTTTCTCTTGTACGCTTTGTGATTTTGCGTTTGTTTAATTGTTTCCATTGATAAGTAAAGTAAATTCAAATCTATTATTTTAGTAAATTACAATTAGCAGTTGTCCGCATGGGGTAGCTCAAGTGGCAGTGGTCGTGGAAATGAAGTCTCACCGAACCAGAAGTCCTGGGTTCAAATCTTGGGCTACCCTTCCCTTGTAGTGGGGTATGTAATGGACATGTAAATCGGAGAGTCCTACGAAAGCTTACAAAAAAAAAATTACAATTAGCAGTTTAAATCTATAAAGAATTTCTACTAATACTATGATTTTAGTATTAATACATTATCTTGATAAGTTGATCATTATTGAATTTTTTTTTTTTTTTCATCACAATGAGAATTGATATTTTGTATTTGTTAATACAACAACATTATTTGACTAACATAACACTTAAATAGTGGTGATCAGTGGTGTGTCAAGAACCACTAGTGGTGTGTCAAGAATCACTAATGTATAGATGTTTCTTTATAATTAAATTATTCATTTATCTCATATTTTGAAAGTTCTTTCATTGATTAGACTTTTTTAAATGACAACATTAGGTTTTTCTATCTTGATTGGCGTCAATGTTAGTACTCTCATCCATGGTTCGAGTTTTTGGTTGTCTTCTTCTCATTCTTCAACAACTTTACTTTCACAAGTAGTTTAATTTTGATTTCTCAAATGAAAATTTTCATCATTTTTGGTTGATAGTTTTTTAATTAATATTTGTAATGTCTCATTTTTTAGGATTTTTTTCATTGTTAGTTTGGTGTTGCAACTCTCTTATCTATTGTTGAAATTTGTAAACTTGTGTATCCTAGCATTTCAATTTTCTTTTGGTTTGCACATTTTTCATCTTTGTTGATAAAAAAGCTTAATCAAATCTTTGATCTTCCCTACTAAATTATCATTACTTTCTTGTGGTGATTCTTCACAATAGATTGGAACATTTTGACAAACCAACATTTGATCTTCCACTTGTATGTCACAATTCTCTCTATAATGCTTGTAGTTGTTTTATTTTGTCTTTTGAAATTGGTCTTCTAATTTAAATTTGAGGATATGAACTTCATTTGCAAGAAATTGATTTTGTCACATAACTTCATTTGCTAGAAATTGATTTTTTTCACATAAGTTTTTTACCAGAGAAATTTGTGTGATCAACCCTTAAATTTGAATTTTTTAAGTAACAATTATATTTATGTTAAATCATCAAATTATTTTTCGATATCAACCACGCATTGTATTTTTTTATTATTCTTTTCTTATTGCACTATTTTATCCACTAATTTTATATTTGTGAAGTAGCAAATTCATGCATTTTGCATAACCCTAATGATTAAAACACCTTTGCTCTTAATATATATGTGTGTGTGTGTGTGTGTGTTCAAGGACCTGAAGATCTGTGACCGCTACATCCACAAAATATTTGTCCCACGCATATCCACTCGAACAGAGTCTAACCCTAAGGGCATTGAGAGAATTGAACCCATGATCTCTCAATGGCAAAGGTTCTTTAAATTATTATGTTGAATTATTTTGTTGAATTTGTTTACCTTCAAAGTTTATTTCTTAAATATCAAATCTCAAGTATTCTTCATATAATGAATGTACGAAGTAATCCAATAACTAATGTGCTTCAATTATTTTTATTATATCTCATGTCTAGTTGAATATATTTTAGTATAACTTAATGTCTTCTCATTTTTAATAAGCACCTTCAACCATACTTTTTGTGCTTCAAATCATTAAACTTACCAATATTTTTACGTTATTCACTCCTTATTCACAACCCAAATTATTTATTATCAATATTCACCTTATTCACTTTCATGTGACTATATATCCTACTTATAATATAGAATCTCCGTTCGACTTTATAATTATTTGCATACACTTATACTAGAAACTTTAATTTTTAATTATATTTCTTTTGCATGTATTTTTGATGATGCTTGGAAGCTTTCCCTTTTAATATATTCCTTAAAATGTACATGTTAATTAACCTTACCTATTGCCACATGAAATATTTGTTTGATTTATAATCCTTCAAGTATACTTTTAAAAATACTTGACACTTTTTATCTATCAAAGATTTTGAAATATGATCTAAAAATTATTATTTGTGCTTTTTATTCCCTTCTTATTTTTTCTCTATTTCCCTTTTTTAAATGCCACCAGCAAAATTAACTTGATTACATATTAGTAAAATAACCCAAAATATGTACTAGAAAGTAGATCGGGCTTTGATACCAATTTGAAGTGAACCTCTAGATTACTTCATTTTCTTAAGGAATAAATAATTATTATTAATTGACATGTTCTTGAGATATAATGGATGTGTAAATACACCTAAGATTTGATGAATTATATCTTTGGAAAAAGTCACTAGTATCATTAATTACAACAAACTAAATATAAAATATTGATTCAATATGACTACTTGGTACAACACAAGTGATTATATATTTGGCAATATTGTTTTGGTATAATGCATTGGTATAGTTTAATTATTTCACGTTTTGACTATTTTCAGAGCATATTTCTCGATGAAATTTGTCCAAAATCTGGTGGGGATTTGTTGGATTTGAGTTTATCTCAATTGGTTGGGATGAATGATGGTTATCATGCCCTACCCAGGGTCAATTCCTACATGTGACATTACGAATTTTGTTGCAAAGGCTTCGAATCTCGTTCAATGTAATAAGTCCCTTAATGACCTTTACTTGTGTGTGTGTGAGACATGAACTTTGCTATAATAGTTCTGAACCTTGTTGCTGAGTCCAAACAGTCCCTCAAGCACCTATGTGTGTGTGTCGATTGGGTTTATCTCCAATCATTGGGAAGAATGATTATCCTTCCTATGTCAAGTAGGTTTATCTTGAATGGTTGAGAAGAATGATGTTTACCCTCTTCATACAGGTACGATTTCTGCAAGTACCATAATGAGCTTTATTATAATAGCTTCAAACCTTGTTGATTCTCAATAATCCCTCAAAAGACTTTGAATATTAATTCAAATTTTTATTTTTTATTATTTTATCAACCAAAATGTCCAAATGGGGAAAATGCTAGTCTAAAATAGTAGATACAATATTTCTAAATTTTAGAACAATTGATATAACGTTTCAAAGATCTGAAATGCCACTGAAACATTTCAGTCATGTTTCAAAAGAGTTTAGTAAGTAAACATTCGGAAAAATGGTTCAAATGAGTTCCGTTTAGAAAATGTTTCCTCAGGGTGGAGCTTCCAATAACACTAGGAAATATTTTCCATGATTATACTTCAAGCTTTCTTTTTAGTGTTACACTTAGAGATTTGACATTCTCTCTTGTCAAGAGGGCACCAATGGTTCAAGATTAAAAATCTGTGACTCTAATTTCCCTTTTCAAGTTTACTTCCAACAACGTAATCTTCTCTTAATGGGTGAGGTTTCTGTTAATAATAAATCAATGAGAGGTTCGTATACAGTAGCGAAACAATTGTTGCACTGAACGCCAATTCCTAATATATTAAATTTTTCAACATAATATGGAATGTAGAGATGGTACTGCTTCAAACCACATTCGCTGTTAAAATTTCAAAATGGTTATTACCTTTCAACAGCCCCTCTCAAAATGAAAGGGACGCTTACATTAGTTGCTAGGGGCTTTAAACATTGTCCCCGCCTTTGAACAACCTCCAAAACTCAGGTATGTCCCAGCACGGGAACGAAAACCAATTTTACAAGAAAGCTTATGTTACAGAGCAAGAATTTAGCGAATACAACTGTGACCCCCCAAGATGAAATCCAATTAACCAGCAGCAGAAAATATATTCTGAACAAGATGAATGAAATAGAGATGTGGCAGAACTCCCGCATGTAAACTGGGGCTGGAGTTCATTTATAAAACAATGATAAGATTACAGTATGGAAGATCAGCTTCATGCTGTTTTTTTGTTCCTGTTAACAAGAGTAGGAATGATAGAGATCATGCCAATAAAAAATAATGTAGCAATTGTCTTGAAATCATATAAGTCGCCCAGGGATCTTAACTCTCCAAGAGCGAGGCCAGCCTTCATACACACACAGAAATGCAACGATGTCATAATTTATATACAGCCTTGGTCAAAGAATCAGTTCCATTAACACACATGCACCGGTAGCTCGTCAGAGTTTGTACCAATCAGTTCGATAAAAAGTTCCAATATTAACCAACAAAACTAATAAAAAAGCATTTCCATCGTCATCATTTAAGCTCAACAAACCCTATTTTACTTTTCTCAGAGAGAGTTTGCGAAAGTTATAATTTCATTCCCAAATTAAAAAAGCAGCTGAACAAATCCCCTAAACCCATACATAATGATCTAAACTTCAAAGATCACTGCAAAAAATAAGTACTCTTCTTTTATTGAAAAACATGTCCTATATTTTTAGAAAAATATTTACAATCAAAAGTTATGTAGACCTCGTAACCTCTTCCATAGCATGACTAAAGCAGACAGAAAATCAGAAATACTTGGTAGTGAGGGCTAACAATACTGCACAAAAATAGCTTCCAATAAACCATGCATCCAAAACAAAACTGGATAAGTACACTCGAAGTTTCTCTAGCTGAGATGAGAGCAAATATCCATTCCACTTTGCCTTCCAAAAATATGAACAGTGGGCAAAAACCCTGTGTCTTTTGTATAAACGAGAAGGAAGGTACTGAGATCTTCCTCACCAAAAAATAATGACAACCAGTCAATAGACTGCAGAAAGCTACTATGGAACAATTATAACTTGATAAATTCTACCATTATTTCTTTGAATGTTCCTACACGGGTGTCTGGACTCTGTCTAGCTACTTGCATATCTTGGTTTTTACTTGTTTACCTGCATGCTGTTATGTTTAGGTACTTGTATCTTACATATGTCACTAGTATTCCCCGTCAAAAAAGATTGTTTTTGCTTAGCAAAAACATACATGTTTATGGACGATTTTACCAGAACTCCTTACAGATAAAACATTTGAAATTTTGAAGATATCACTTTCCAAAGGATGATTCATCAAACCAGAGGACCTAAGTGGTATCCTTCCCAACCAAAAGACATTCTAGCAATAACACAGACTTTTAGCTTCTTCAATGGCATTTGATACTTTAAAACTATGATCATCATCATCAGTTAAACAGCCCCATAACAGATACCCAGTTAAAGATGGGTAGTAAAAGCTAAATATTGTAGGCTTGTGGCAAGCAACTAACACTTAAAATGTATTAAATAGGACATGATAAAATGAATTAAATAGGGTTCTCAGTGGCCATTTACACTATATATTTCACTAACGTATATGCTCTGAATCGGAATTTAATTTCTACTCTGAGCAATAATCATCATCGAGAGCAGATAAGCTGACGACAGAAAACTGTGACAACCCTGTGCCAGTGAAAACGAGCACATCAAAACCTAGTCTTTACAATATAGTTATTTCTAAACTGCTATTTTCTCCTAGATTTCCTTTCCTGATCCATTTAAGAAACACACAAACAAAAACCTCCATAGAAGGTACAAAGAAAGGTTGAGCTAAAAAATCCCAGATTGCATGCTGTAATTCAACATTGGTGCTTCATTGTGGAGTTGGGGCATACTGTAAATAAGGGAATTTATCTGGTCATCATCAAAACTTGCCTCTTTTTGTATTTTGGTAATTTTATAAGCCTCAAGTTACCCAAGATTATACATACTACACAGAAATAGTATATGTTCCGTAAATGTTTTCCATTATGGCGAAAAAAAAAATCTGGACCGTTGGAGAAATTTTGATGTAGAAAATGGGCCTCAAAACAAAAAAATGTAATATCAACATCAACTTTGAAAAAACCAATAGGATTCAAGATGGTTATGTCAACAATCAGGGTAAATAGTTTTGGAGAAAAAGGAAAAAAACTACTTTTTTAATCACATTTTCCAACTTATTTTCTTATTCATTTACTTAATTTTAAACTTAGGCACTCATTGGATGTGGAATTAAATTTCGCATCTTATGATTACCCATTCTGCATAATTTTTTAGAGATCCACAGTGAAGTATACTGGAAATAGATGAAAAAATGTGTTTTTTTCATATATTTATAGTTTATCTCACTACGGGTCTATTAAAACTTGTATGCAGAGTAGATACTTGTAATTGAATAAACCTATAAAGAGATAAGTCAAAAATATAACTAAAAATAGTATTTTTTTCTTTTCCTTTGAAAATTCATAACTCTTATTTTATTATTTTAACTATCATTTTATTATTTTCCTTGGGAAGCCATTTAGACCTCAAAATTTTTCTAATACTTGTGGATAAGTTCATTTCTTCTTGCACAACTCAATTTAGTTTCAACACTACATGGTTATGCATGCACACACACAATGGTTGTATAACTTGTTTCATTTCCAGAAACTTTGAAGTGTCTTTCTGCTGATTTCTTCAAATAAGAATTTAATAAGCAACAGGATGGTTTGGTTTGAAGTCCACGCCTTCGGTACAGTTTATTGACTTTTATTTTCTAAGATCATATATTAATGTAAGCATTGCAATTGTAACACTGGCCAAGATGTTTCATAAAGAAACCAAACTCATGAATAAATTAAAAAGAATGTACCATAAATTAGGTCAATGAACTGAAACAGCTTACCCTCACTGTAACATAAGCAGCTGGAATAAGTCCAAAGAATGTTGCAATGAAGAATATATAATATGGCACATCTACGATTGGTGATGCAACATTTATGAATGTGTTTGGCAAAGTTGGCGTTATCCTTAGGAAAAGCATGTAATTCAGTAAGTTTTCCCTGCGTTTGGCCACCTGTGAGACATATAGCTCATTATCAAAACTTGGATTCTGCAGACTACATGTAGTGCAAAAAATCCAAAACCAGGTTTAATCATTTGGTGGCAAAATTAGAAGTCAAATTAATGAATGCAATTATCTAGACACTAGTGGAAAAGCTTTATTAAAGTATGAACCATTATATGCTGTGATGGAAGTGCTTTCCGTACTAAACACCATGTATAGAGATTGAGAGTCATAATACCTCAGCTCGAAAGAACCCAAACTTTTCTGGCCACAAATAAACGGCAATAGGCCTACCAATAAGCTTCGACAGAAAATAACAGGATGATGCACCAGCAGTAGCATTGAAAAGAACTAAGATAAGACCCCTGGCTACTCCAAAAAGAGCTCCAGCCAGCAAGGACATGAATATGGTTCCAGGAATCATGAATGTCTGCATGAAAATGTATGTTGCACAGTACCCTAGTATAACCTGAGCTGTGTAATCTTTAGTATAGTTTGCAAGGTGATCTCTGTAAATTCAAGAATTATGAACAATTAATGGACTGCCGTGCCCCATGATGTACTAACAAAAATGTGTTTTAGGTACAGGAAAAGTACTCTACAAAATCAATGTAAAGAAAAGAATTGCATTATGGTCATATTGTGAAGACGCATCCAAATAGGAACCAGGATAAAGTTGCAGGCAACAGCTAAGACACTGAACTGGGTTTCTTCTTTTATTTCAGTTCATCAAAATGGGTATCAGATCCCAAGGGTCATTTTAAAATTTGAAACTTCGAGAACTGTTAAAACAATAGCTTTGTATCTTTTGATCCCTGTTGAAGTTGGCCTTTTTTATACACGTATATAATAGCTTCCATCAGATCTCTATCAACAAAGTAGAGATAAACCAGCTAAGACAATGAACTGTGTTTCTCGCTTTTGTTCTCAGTCCATCACAATGGCTATGAGATGCCACCGGTCATTTCATGAGAACAGGAAATGCTTAAACCAATTGCTTTGTATCTTTTGATCTTAGTTAAAGTTGACCTTTCCGATCCACGTAAATGATAGGCTTCATAAGATCTACGCAGATGGAAACTAAAGAATCACAGATACACCTGTTTTATAAGAATCTTGGAAACATCGGTAGTGACCTTTAAAGCGAAGATAAGCAGAAATTGCAGTAAAATTAAATACACAAGTATTCAGCAGAGTAAAATGCCAATGTGGGTTATAGGTTATAACACAATGATAAAGACTATTCCATTGGGGATGGTAGGAAAATACATCTTAGGATCTTTTCTATAGTTAATACAAAAATGTTGAGTAATTAATTGAATTCATGTTCATTTACTACTTATGTTATATCCACTTAATGATAGTGTATTAAGTAAAGGATAAAATAGTTAATGATTATTAAAAAAAGGAAAAAGTTGTTATGATATGTAAAAGAAACATTTTGAAGTATGGAAATAATGTACGAAGTGTAGCTTCTTTATTCTTTTCTTTTTTGTCGTCTCTTCTTCTGTGTATAAATATGATATTGTGTCAGAGCCACAATCTGAGAAGGAACCTAGGTTGGTAGTGAGACCTAGGCACTAGTTGACATAGCGACAGTTCAAGGAACTACAAACAATACACATAGGTTGAAGGGCAAGAAAGTTTTGTTTTATGCATTCTAAGAAGGAAAAAAAAAAATTTGTCAGACATTGTCAGTCACGTGAAGGTCAGAGGGTCTGTATTTTAATGAGGCGTTCATCCATGTCATTGTCAAAGCACAAGGATGAGGGCAACTAGGAGAAGTGTTGTAGTGTGCAAGCCTGGAATTTTACATTCCATAAAACGTTTTTTCCACCTGAAAATGTATTTGACAGCTGGTTATAAATTTGGCATGTCAAATGTGACAGGGATAAAAATGATCAAACCATCAATTTGATGTTCAACAGTTTGAGTAACCCATCATAAATTTTTACAAGTGTAGTAACTAGCATAGGTAACACCATACTATAATGCATCTGGCATGGTGACTGAATCATGATGGCAACTTCTGGCAGCAGCAAGGGTTCATTGGGTTTTTGTTACTTAGTTTGGAGTCTGGACTCTGGACTTTAGACCTAATTTCATTGAAAGATCATTAAAATAGCAGGTGAAATTGAAGTGTGGACAACGAATTCAATGGTGTTGCCAGTGGCTGAAAGCTTCATTAACAGATCTGGATACAACCTCAAGAAATATGTGGGAAACTAGAGGGTTTCAATTGTGACTGAATCATGATGGCGACTTCTGGCGGCAACATGGGTTCATTGGGTTTTTGTTACTTAGTTTGGAGTCTGGACTTTAGACCTATTTTCAGGGAAATATCATTTAAATTGTAGGTGAACTTGAAGTGTGGACAATGAATTCAATGGTGTTGCCAGTGGCTGATTGCTTCATTAACACATCTGGATACAACCTCAAGAAATACGTGGGAAATTATAGAGGGTTGCAATAATATTGTTTCTGTGTTATGATCAAACAGACTTAGTAGTTATCAATCCTAAATACTACACATCATACTCACTAACGGATTCTCAATTTATATCATCTGCTTACAACTCATGCATAATAAATCTCTTTCTTCCAGATTTGAAGTGCTAAACTGATCCAATTTCTCTATTTTCTAAGTAATAATAATATTCCTCACCCCCATCTTATATATACATACCAAGAAAATAAACATTAGAAGCTCAACGAAGTGAGCGTGATCATGGAGATTTTAGTTAAAAGCTGCAGGGACCATAGAAGTGGGTTGAGCAATGAAGGTCAGAATTTGGGTTCTAAATCCCAACCATAATTCATGGTGAATGAATTGTGATCGCACCCCAAACAGCAGCATGGGTTCACTGGATTTTTACTACTTTGTTTGGAGTTTGGACTTTAGACCTAATTTCGTTAATAGATCATTAAAGAAATACATGAACTTGAAGCCTGGACAACAAATTCAGTGATGTTGGCAGTGGTTGATTGCATCATTAATAGATCTAGATACAAGTTCAGGAAATCCATGGGAAATTAATGAGGGTTTCAATAATATTGCTTATCCTATGATCAAACGGACGTTGTAGTTATCAAACCTAAAATACTACACATCATACTCTTTACCAACATCTCAATTTATATCTAGTTACACATTTACAACTCATGCATAATACATCTCTTTCTTCCAGATTTGAAGTGCTAAATTGATCCAATTTCTCTATCTTCTAAGCAATAATAATATTCCTCACCCTGACTTTGTATATACAATCCAAAATATAAGCATTAGAAGCTCAATTACGTGAGCGGGATCATGGAGATTTTAATTAACTGTTGCAGCGACCATAGAAATGGGTTAATGAAGGTTGAGACTCAGCTTCTAATTCCCTACCATAATCACAATCACTATAATCTCACCCTTTTCATATGAAACCTCTGACATATTCTCTGTCCTCTTATTCTTCCCACAGTCTTCATTTTCAGCATTGCCAGTGGTGCAATCCTTAAAGTAGGACCATGCTAGACTAACAAGAGCAAAGTCTAGGAGAGTAAGTAGGGAACCCTCTCCATCCAAAATTGTGGGGTCAAAAGTTTAAGACGACAAAAAAATTGTAATGGTGAAATTCATGTATAACAATACAAAAGAAATTGACATTTATGAATTTGCATAAAACATGAAATGAAAGGCATGAAAAACACAAGACTCTCATCAAATTTTCATTTGACAGGCAGATGGAATGTGAAATTCTAAGCATGATAGTGCAACGATCATGTGAAGAAAATCATGAGACACATCCATTGTTGTGGGAATAGGAATCCCATTGCAGGGAATACGAGATTCCCCTTTAACTGCTACCATCTATAACACCTGTTAGAAGAGAGAGAAGTCACTCACACGAGAATAGAAGTCATCATCAGCCATCATATGGGATTGATAAGTCATCACACAGATTCATTGTGATATGCCCCCAGCCTAGACAGAGAGAAGTCACCGTGAAGACATGAACACAGAGCCCAAGTGGGATTTGGAAGTGTTTGAGGAAATCTACACACCCATTACCCTTATGTATAGAGCTGCCATCCATCAGTAATTGTCTACAAAACCCTCATACAGCTAAGCATTCACATGATCGCACTTCTAGTGTGGGGATTATATATTAAACGGAGGTACCTGTGATTTAAATCCTTGTGATTTGAGGTACTTGTTTATTTTCTTTGGGTATAGAACAATTATTTATCCCTGAAGTTTGGAAAATTTGTTGTCTTGTTTTGGTGTATTCTGCCATTCAGCTATGGCTACTCAATGCTGGAGGGAAATCAAAAATTTAATGGACAGAATTTTCATACATGGAAATAGAAGATGTTTGTAGTACTTGAAAATAGGTGTTTAGACTTTAGAGTCTTTAGACCTAAGTTACGAGGAAACAAAAATGGATACGGATCCACCAGATTTTTGAAAAGCCAGCATTCAGATATGATGAGAAAACGTCAGGTATAAAAAATACAGTAATTTTTTTCTTCTTTTTTTTAAACATATTCAAAGTTAAAAATCAAAAACATTCATGAGTCACAACATTGGAACTGAAATTATTAGATAATTGACAAATATGAAAATTGAAATCAAGATGCATCATGCTTTATACAAAAAGGATAACTGTAAATACAAAATTGTGTCATAAATGATCACTCTATTGATATGATGATGTAGAGTAGATCTAACTACATGTTCAAAGATGGGTCTACATGCTCATAATTTGAATATTTCAACTCTACGTCATGATCTACCTGTCATCTTCCTTGAAATTTTCCTTTAAAAATTAAATCTAAAAGTTCCCATCAAGTTACAGTGGTAAATGAATATTGTACACTATTTGAGAACATGCTATAGTCTATGTATCAAACTGCTCTAATAGGACTCTTAACCTAGAGTTGCATGGGATTGATTTAATTATATCATTAATAACACAGCCATCCTTGTCCACTATATGTTATTATCTGTGTGCTGTCTCGAAGCTTTCCTATTAGCATTATCAAAAATTGAAAACTAAATTTTTTATGTGTCAGACCTTTCCTGCTAGCATTATCATGTGCTATGAAGCCTACAGGTAAAGTAACAACTTGCTTATATAAGTATACAGCCTAAAAACTACTAATAATTAATCAAACTAAAAATTTAAATAAAATATTTGCTTTTTAGGGCTTCAAACAGGTGGCAAAAATCCTTTAAAAAAAATATAAAAAATAAATAAATAAATAAACCAAAAACTCTAATGTTATTTGCTTGGCATTCGGCATTTGAGTGCTAGTTAGCATAGGATCTGTTTCAATAGCATGGGATTCATTTTTTGGGTTTGAAGGATCCATTTACATGGCGGATTGTATGTGGATCTGGGTGAATCCATATTTGTATCCGAAACACAGATCTGTGGATCCAGCATCAAGACCCAGTGGATCCGGTAACATAGGTTTAGACATACTTGTATTAGGAAAAGAAGTGTGCAATCATACTGATATGGATGCCCAAGTCAAATATGATGCAAAGAATCAAGAGGTTGTTGTGCTAACCAAGCTCTTTGTATTGAATCAGAAGCTGCTTGAAGTTGAAGATGGAAATGATGTATTTATCATGTGAGGGGATCTATGGAACATGCATGAAACTTGCAATACAAGTAAAGTTTTTTTTCCTCAAAATCATGTTTTCCATAAAGATGGAAGAGAATGAATGTTGAATTCTGTAGCTGCAAAAGGTCTTATAGCTTGGCGTCTTAGCTAGAAAAATCTTGTTTTTCCTCTTTCGGAGCTTGCATGCGACATGCAAGGCATGCATGAAGGTTGCATGCAATGCAAGGTGTGCATGAAGGTTGCATGAGACATGCATGACATGCGAGCTATTTATAACTTCTTTCTTATGTTTACGAAAAGAAGGCCTATGAAAAGTAAGTGACTTATCTTCAGTAACTCAACAATTTAATCTCAGTTGTTGATCTAAAGCCTTAATGAAGGTATAAATTGAGCCTAAGGGAAGAGGCTAAGACACACAATTATTGTTGAGCACTTGAGCAAGAGATTTGCCGAGTGAGAAGACCTGAATTGACAAATGAGATTGAA
Organism: Pinus taeda; assembly: GCA_000404065.3. Classification (NCBI taxonomy): domain Eukaryota; kingdom Viridiplantae; phylum Streptophyta; class Pinopsida; order Pinales; family Pinaceae; genus Pinus; species Pinus taeda. The sequence continues at coordinate 276,964 of APFE031019265.1, forward strand.
GAGGACGCTGAGGAGATTTCAAGAGGAAATCTAGAGGTCAAATTGGAGGGAGGCCAAGCAGCTAGTTTTCTTGTCAACTACAATTTCCTATGTATTTCTCTATGGTCTTGAGCCATATTTTCTGAGTTCATAAATTTTTCAGAAAAAATTGTGGGTGAATTTTTTCTGTTGTACCTGTCATTGATTTCTCACTTATTTCCGCTGCAAATTTACCTGTTAATTATCAACGTATTTACTTTTCCACAGTTCTGAAATTTATTTGGTAAAATAAATTTCTAGGTATTATTAAATTACTGAGTGAAATTAAATCGGGGATGATAAGCATTTAAATTAACATGGTATCAGAGCTGTAAAACTCTGACAGGACAAAGATCACAGATTTGACGGTAAAATGTGTTTTAGGACAACAGATAAAATTATTCATTGTTTTTTTGTGGCCAAGTCAATTTGTTTAGTATCGCATCATTGGATTTGAGGTATGACGACGGGCTGGAGGGGGCAAGCAATTTCAATCCATGAAAGAAATGGATCTCCATTATTCTAAAGGTGAATGGCTTGTAAGAATATGCAAGCACAGAGATCCAGGTTCCTACAATTCCTGCACAAGCAGCCGATTGCGAGTTGAAGGATGTGAAAGCAAGGGGAATTATTTTGGATGGTGAGAAGGATCATGTGATCCCTCACATAATAGGGAAGGATACTACAGTCAGATGTATGTGGTCCTATGTCCATGGAGTCGATCACGAAGTTCAGCTACTTTGTGACCTTCATTGATGACTATTCCAAGAGGACTTGGATCTACTTCTTAAAGACCAAGGATGAGGTCTTCAGCCAATTCTAAGAGTTCAAAGCTTTTTTGGAAAACTAGTTTGGGAAGAAGATCAGGGTGTTGAGATCAGATAACAAGGGTGAGCATACCACCAATGAGTTCAAGGGTTTCTGCACGGAGGCAGGAATAAAGAGAGAACTCATAATACCTTACCACCCTCAACAAAACAATGTTGCAGAAAGGAAGAACAAGACCATAGTTGGAGCAGCATAGGCAATCACCCATGACCAGGACTTGCCTCTGTTCTTATGGGCGGAGGCCGACAATACAGTTGTTTACTTGCAAAACATGAGTCCTCATAGGGTAGTGGAGGACAAGACTCCTTAGGAGGCTTTTAGAAGAGTGAGACCGGAGGTGAGCCACCTTCGTATCTTTGGTAGTCCATTTTTTGTCCATATTCCTTCATAGAAGAGGACTAAACTGGAGCCCTCTTCTAAGCAATGTTGCACTAATCATTATCGGGGTAATATCGGCGCAAGGAAAAAATCGGTAATAATCAAGAAAAAATCATTTGGTACAAAAATATTCATTTTTTTCAATTTTTTTAATATCTAAACCATCTACAACATAAAATAAATACATCGACACATAAATATGATAAAAGAACTAATATATAAGATGTTTAATATCATTTCTAGTGCTAAAATCACACATAACAGTGAATCATGTCCTAAATAGTAAGTCCTGACTCCTGAGTCCCAACTCAACCTCAAAATATCAACAAAAAATATAATAATGTATCTCATATCATGAGTCATAATGTCATATACAATGAAATGAACCAAATAACTAAAGTCAATACTACTGATTTCCTTTGCCCCTTTAGATGTAGATGTCGGTGGAGTTGGCAAGCCACAGTAGACTATGGAGTCTGCTGTGCTCTAGAAGTTGAAGAACTAGGAGCTACAGGAGGTAGACCACGTCCTCTACTTGTGACAGGGGTAACTTGGGTCACCTCCTCAAAAAAAAAAAAATTACTTTATTTTTTATTTTTATTTTTTTCCATGATTTTTTCCTAAAAAATCGCGATTTTTTTGAAAAAATCGCGCCAAAAAAAAAAAA